>VUQS01037115.1:0-18386 GCA_015108495.1 Heterochromis multidens
GGCCACTCTTTCAGTGATGAGGACGTACACATCCTGGACAGGGAGGAACGCTGGTTTGAACGGGGAGTCAAGGAGGCCATTTACGTGAAAAGGAAAAGACCATCTCTGAACCGAGGAGGGGGCCTAAGGGTACATCTATCACCATCTTACAATGCTGTGATTGCAGCCATTCCCCAATCTCTGTGAATGGTACTCATGGCCATTGATCAATGGTCATGACAATTTGCATACTAATGATCATGAAACTGACCTCATGGCCCATTGTTACTCAGTGGTGCTGGTTTCTGTCATTATGCAATGTACTGTTTATAAGGTTGGAAACCTGCAGTCAGCTGAGACTGAAGAAGTCACCAGTTGGTGACGAAACGTTTCTCCCACTAAAAAACGCTACGTCCAGATGAACAGATTCAACTTTTTGGGACTCAAACATACATCATCAGTCCGAAAACTTCACGTTTGATGAGTCTCCACCTGGAGAAATCTAGCCACAGTCACAGTGCCACCTAGTGACGACAGGAAGTCAGCATTAGGTGATAAACATTGTCTGATGTATGTGAAATTTCCTTTGTGGTTCCACACATGATGTACGGCCACATGACCTCTAACTAACAGGTGTTCTTGAACGAGTAATAAGTAACTCGTTTCTGTGACGTGAATGCAGGAAACGCCTCGCTATGCACCAAAATGTGACAGCCCGATCATCGCTGCTTGCAGCTCTAATTGTGGCCTTATGTTTAGATTTAGATTTATTCATTAGATTAGATTTAGATTTAGTGTGTGTCCTTTCGGAAACTCCATCTGTGCCGTGTGGCGACTGTCAGACAAATATAACCACAATAAAGATGTCACAGTTACAGACATTCATGACACTAACAAGAAGAAAGTGCTGCAAAATCACCATCACCAAAAATCTAATACAACTATGTGTGAGTGACACCCACATTATACCACATCATCATATATCAGCTGGATTTGTTCAACAGAGTTCTACTACAAGGTATAAAAGACCTCTGAGCACAAGGTGTTCCCAGATGTGGTCCCTGTACCTCCGTCCTGATAGTGAGGCGTATTCACCATGAAGAGGCTGTGATACATCCCTGAGGATGTCTTGCCCCCTTCCCTTTCATACTATGTTGTTGCTGACCTGCAGCATCACTGCCCATGTTTACAATCCTACTGAGTTTGTTCTTATTGACCACAGGAAGTGAAAAGTTCCAGGTAATAAAACACAAAGTTTGAATGCTTTCTACGAATGAACAATAAAAAAGAACCAGTACACGTCTGTCCACATCAAACTGTCTCAGCTTCCACATGAAGTATAAACATAATCCTTTTTTTATAAATTCAATCCAGTTTTATTTATGTAGCGCCAAATCACACCAACAGTCGCCTCAAGGTTCTTTATATTGTAAGGTAAAGACCCTACGATAATACAGAGAAAACCCCAACGATCAGATGATCCCCTATGAGCAAGCACTTGGCGACAGTGGGAAGGAAAAACTCCCTTTTAACAGGAAGAAACCTCCAGCAGAACCAGGCTCAGGGAGGGGCAGCCATCTGCTGTGACCAGCTGGGGGTGAGGGGAGGAAGACAGGACAAAAGGCACTTGTATTAGAGACCCATGACAGGTTTCATCAATTTATTTGAACCTATTTCGGATAGTCGCTCCTGCCTCCTGTTGAGGTATATAATGTTTTTATCATTTTATATATTAATTAAATGTAATCAAACTTGTTTTTAACAATATTAAGGGGGGTTTTTATAATTGAGAGTAAGACTATTATTGTGTGTTTAGATAGCTGATGTGAAGACCAGCTACTCTCTCTAGACAAAGAAAAGGTTTCAGGTTGCTTCCATTCCCAGTGGGGCGGGCTTAGACAGAGGTTTTAAATAGTGCCGCCACCAGAAGTACCTTAGATCGATGCCGGGCACTGAAAGGGAAAGGAATTTTGTCGATCTAAGGATGCATCCTTATGGTAAATAAACTGTGGTAAAAAATGGGTTTTTGTCTCCGTCTAAACTTCTTGCCAAACAAAAGGATCGGGAGAAGCCGGCATTGCTTCTACACTCCCCACAGGATGCATCCCCACTAAAGGTCAAAAGGTTAGCACAGCAGCTAAGTTTACGATGCCAAACCTCTGACCTGCACAGTTTTTAAGTTCATCCTCTTTGCCCCATGTTTAGTTTGTGGGGACCTGCTCACTCTGAGGGGGTGAGGTCAGAGGTCAGAGGTCTTACCCCTCTCTGGGTCCGCCCTTCGTCAGGTCGAACACTTGCCGAGGATTCAGGTACCACATGAAGGACTGGATGATCTTTGCTCCCTGAGAAGAGAAGAAAGAGAAACATGTTTTTGGTGAAAAGGTGGAGGAAATGATCCCAAACTGAGCAGTCACATGACCTCCCAGCGCCGCTCTGAGTCTGACAGTTTGGGGTTTAGCTTCGCTGTGCAGTGAATTCTGGTCCATTTCCTGCTTCTGTGAGTGACTGGTGGATGTATACCTGGTTCCCGCCGCTCTTTGGGTTCACAAACACCAGCAGAGGCTTCATGAGCTGAGAGGGGAGGGGCTTCACCAGGAAGGGCTTCCAGCGGCCATCCTGGAGCTGAGAACCAACAGAAACATCAAACAGTGAGCGGACGCTGTGGAGAGACGTGAACCTCAGAGCTCTCAGTTTGACCTCTAACTGATGATCTGGAGCTTAAACCAATCAGCTGTTAGGATCCTTGTCTCTGGATTTAAACGCCAAAACAATGATGATGTCACTTCCTCACCTCTCCTCCCTTCTTGCTCGACTTGTTGCACTTCAGCGACGTCCTCTTCTTCTTTTTACTCGACTTCAGCGACGACTGCACACAGGACAAAGACCGCCTCATCACTGTGTGTGTGTGTGTGCACAGGTGTGTGTGTGCACAGGTGTGTGTGTGCACAGGTGTGTGTGTGCACAGGTGTGTGTACCTGCAGCCTGCGGACCCTGATGATCCAGGTGGGCGGGATGATGACGGCAGCGTGAGCACCCAGAGAGCAGCACTCCTCTATCTGCTGCAGCATGAAGCACGTCACCTTGTTGTGATACTGAAACACAAACAGGAAGTCACCTGACTGTGGTGAGGAAACAGACAGGAAGTAACCTGAGAGCTTCATTCAGCATCTGTCTCACATGGCACACCTGCACCGATCATCAGTGTAGACAGAGTCAGTATGTTTGGCCTGATTTGCTCGTGTCTGTCGAGCCCTCGATGGGTCGCTGTGCTGCTCGACTGATTTGGGATTTCTCTGTTGACACATGAACCCTGAACTACAATTTAAAAACGTGCACTCACCGCCTGTTTGCACCACGAGCAGCTGATGGCAACGATCTCTTTGCTGTGAAAGGCAAATTTCTGCTGAAATCCCTGTTGGTGAGACAGGAAGAGACGCAGGTTAATGTCAGCACACCTGTAGAAAAACCTGATTTGGTTTCATCTTATCATCAGTGTTTCCTTCCTTTGTGTCTTCATCGTTCATGCTTCACGGTTCTTAAAAGCTTTCATTTATTCATTTCTTTTGGCCTCTGTTATTTTACTGATAATCGCCCTCTCCAGTAAGAGCAGTCATCATGAGTAACACACAGCTGAGAGTGGTTTTTCCCTAAAGGTCAAATGCTTTTGACATCATTTTCAAATTATAAGAGGCTGTTTTTTTCTTTCCGTTTCTCTTTATTTTCTCTTGAGCGATCACAGTGACTAATCCCACTGAGTTATATCACTGTATGTCATACAGCTTTCAATCATTTTTAAGCACAAAGGAGTCAAAAAATACAAACTGTACACATCAAATTACATTAATGAAGCGATTTTTAAGTAAATTATGTAACATAATTTTGATCAACAACAAATTACAGTGAAGTCAGTCAAGCTTTTTTTCTTTCTTTGTTACTTCAAACTGAATCTGAGCAAACATCTGGTTTGCAGATGTGGAAAACACTCAGAATGAAGGAAATCTGTTCTCTCCAGAACATCACAGCTAATTAAACTTCTTCTTCTTTAAAGGTCTCCACAGCAGATCATCTGCCTCCATCTCTTCCTATCCCAGCATCCTCCTCTGTCATCCATGAATCTTCTCTGAGGTCTTCCTCTTTTCCTCCTGCCTGGCAGCTCCATCTTCATCCGCCACTCTCCCTCCTCTGCACATGTCCAAACAATCTCAGCCTCTCTAACTCTGAGCTGTCCCTCTGATGGACTCATTTCTAATCCTGTCCATCCTGCTCACTCCCAATGAAAATCTGAACATCTTCAGCTCTGCACCTCCAGCTCGACCACCACCGTCTCCAAACCATCCATCACAGCAGGTCTCACTACCATCTTGTAACCTTCCCTTTCACTCTTGCTGCTCTCCTTCTGTCACAAATCATATTAAAATGCTTCATCACTGCTGCCAGCCAATCAGATCACATCCTGAAAATATCCTGAGAGAGCGAGGTCAGGCCTCAGTCACATTTGGCTAGAGCCCAGTCACCCACTGATTGGCAGTTTTTCCCCTAACGGGCTGCAAGGTTGCTGGTCACGGTGAACTGCTCTCATTATTTTTCTCTGCTCTGTATTTCCTTTGCAGATTTATGCTCGACTCAAACAATACAAATGAAGTTTGAAGGAGAACAGAGGCTCACCTTCCCACACTGTCGACACTTTCCCGTCTGGCGCCTCCTGTGGACCCAGTGGTGCCGAACAACATTGGACTGAAATACAACGCGCTCGTTAACAGAACTAATCTCTGCCCAACATTTACATTTTAATAACTCTGCTCTGATCACACGGTCGGCCGTGGCTCTCACTGACCTCTCGAACGGCTCGAGATCCAGGCTCCCTGAACGACGGCTTGCACCTGAAATTAATCTGAACACAGGAGAGACAGTGAGGAGAGGACAGGAAACATCTGAGGCTGTTAATCCAAAGCAGATCCTCAGTTTTTACCTTCTCCAGCTGCTCCATGCACACGGTGTGCACCGAGATCTTACACCCAGCACATTTCTTCCTCGCTACGGACTTTTGCTGCAGATAAACAACAGATTTACTCATCAAAAGATTTATAGATTAACCAGTTCTTCATGGAGCTATAAAAGGGGAGAAACTGCAGGACATCTAGATAACCCTGCTTCCTGCAGGGCTCTTTTCCATCCAGATGGTTCTAAAGTGAAGTTTTGCAGATATCAGCTGGAGAGATGTTTGCCTTCTCTTTTACCTAATGGAACTAAATGGAGCTCACCTCAAAGAAAAGCTAAAAACTCACGACCCAGTTACTCAAAAAACTCCACAAACATCAAGGTGAGCAGCTTCATGTGCAAATCACTTCTGTGATTCATGGGGGGAGGATCTGCTACCTAAGCTGGCTGTTATCAAAGAATCTAGAATATAAGTTCAATGTTAATGAGCAGCATAGAGATGGTTTTACGTCCAGATGTTTTCTAGAAAATGAAGACTGTATGAATATCATCTTCTCAACCCTTCACAACTCTAAATCTGAATCCATCAGTTCAAGTTTGTCCACTTAAACAGAAACTGGTGTCATCAGTTTAATGAAAATCATTTTTACCACAGTGAGACAGTAAAGCAGCAGGTCTGAGTGTGACTCACCAGAGACTTGGCGATGCAGTACTGCTCTCCAACATAACAGAAGTCTCCAGAGACACTGGTCTCAAACCAGATGTGGTCCCCGTACTGGGCGTTATCCTGAGACAGAAACACAGCAGCTTCAAAGGTAAAAACTACGGAGGCCTCAGCAGCCAAACAGAGTGAGGAAAACATTTCAACATCACGTTTCACTGCAGCGAGAGCACGAAATGTGTGAGAACACCAACAAACAGGAAAGATCTGCACAGTTCTGAAGCAGCTACAGTAAAGCAGCGAACGAGCTCCAACCTCATTTTCCTCAGAACGAGCTACAGTGGAGGAAATAATGATCTGAGCCCCAGCTGAATTTGTAAGTTTGTTCACTTCCAAAGAAATTAATAGTCTCTAATTTTTATGGTAGTTTCATTTTAATGGAGAGACAGAATATGAACCAAAAATCCAGAAAAAACTTATTACATAAAAGTTCTAAACTGATTTGATGTCATTGAATGAAATAAGTATTTGATCCCCTACAACCAGCCAGAATTCTGGCTCCAACAGATTGGCTTTGTGCCCATGTGGCACACAGATTACAATTAATCAACCAATTAATCAATCAATCAGATACTCCTGATCTCAAATTGTTATGTGTATAAAGCACACCTGTCCACAGAATCAATTTCTTGCATTCCAGCCTCTCCACCACCATGGGCAAGACCAAAGAGCTGTCAGAGGACGTCAGGGTCAAGATTGTAGACCTGCACAAGGCTGGAATGGGCTACAAGACCATCAGCAGGAAGCTTGGTGAGTAGGTGACAACTGCTGGTGTGATTATTCAGAAATTCAATTCAATTCAATTCATTTTTATTTATATAGCACCAAATCACAAGAAAAGTCACCTCGAGGCGCTTTATATTGTAAGGTAAATACTCTACAATAAATGGAAGAAATATAAAATGACCCTCGGTCGCCCTCCGTCTGGAGCTCCATGCAGGATCATACCGTACCTCATGGGTTGGGGATGAAAAAGGTGGTGGATCAGCCCAAAATTCCACAGGAGGAGCTTGTTAATGATCTGAAGGCAGTTGGGACCACAGTCACCAAGAACACCATTGGTAACAGACTACACTGTAATGGAGTGAAATCTTGCAGCGCCCCTGATCGAGCTCGCTCTCAGTGGAGAGAGGCCTCTCTCCATGCTTTACTGATTTTGAATGAACTGATGAGGGGACTCACACTCCAGTCGACGGTGCTGCTGGGCTCCTGCTGTGAGTCGCTCGGTCCGGACGTTGACACGTTGGCCGGAGTCCCGGCGTGCTGCACGCCCGACTTCGAGATGGCTTTCCTGCAAACACAGGAGACCAGGAGAGCTTTGAAGGAAGCAGCTCTGCTTTTAGAGAAAGATTCATGGTTTCTGACATGTTAATTAAGTCTTCAGACACATGGAGAGAAATGGACGGCAGGCAGAGATTTCTGATTCTACTCAGAAAACTTTGGGGAGGAACTATTTCTCTTCTTAGCTGTTAGGTTAGAAGATTTCGGGTTGTGATAAGTTCCAAAAACACCCAGCGGCTGTATTCATGTGATCTGAACATGATCTGATCTGAAGCCCTCATGAGACTTTCAGGGTAGATTATTGTCTAGAAACGTGCATAAACTCACCTGGAAATGGTCATATTTTTTAGGATTTCACTGCTATCTGTCTGTGCATCCAGCGGTAAACATATACAGGCTAAATGAGGCTGCAGCCCACATTTTCTTCCAAAATTATACTTCCTGTTAGCTGGAAAAACTGGGTCACTTTTAAAGTAACCATGCAGGTTTCTGGCCTCTGATTGGGCAACTTTATCTATCAACACTGAGATCAACCTCTCCACTTTTTTAAAATGTTAGGTAAAAACGCTGCTGCAGGCACACACACACACACACACACACACACACACACACACACACAGATCGACCTAATGTGGCTGAGCTCAGTCAATGAGTCAATGCCTTCATTGTTAGCGCAGCTGCTAACGAGCCTCAGCTCCTCGAAGGATGTTTTGTCACCGTTTCATGACTTATTTATGGCAGAGGCCGGGTTCACGCCTCCTTTATGCTGCAGAGTGTGTTGGATTACCTGCTGGGCCCCGGGCTCTCACCCTCTCAGGGGCCACAGAAGGCCTGGCCTGACCTTGAATAACGTTTGTGTAATCTGAAGCCATTTATTAGAAATCAGTAATGTTTGGATCTTTCAGGACCTGCAGGTACATTTTGTGACTTTATGTTAGAAACGGAGCAAACAGAGACTTTTATTTTGGAGGGCTGACATTCTTGTCAAAAGTGTTGCTGTGATGTGTTTGATGTAAAAACTGGACAAAATACGAGACACCGGTCAAAACGGGAAATGTTTTCTCTTATTTTACCAACTCCACATCTTTCTGTTTCACCTCTTTTATGTATTGGTCCCATTTACCTGTGCAGGTACAGTCCAGTCCCACTGTTTTTATTTCAGCCATTTTCTAGCAGAGAAATTTCATCAAGCTTTACGTACATGGAACAGATCATTGATCAGTTTCTGTTTTTTATTATGTGATTTTTATCCAAAAATGTGTCATTGTGCCAAAAAACAGCTTTAAAGTTTTTTTAAAATATATTTTTTTTAAATCCTGACACTGCACAAAAAGTTCAAATGCCTCCAAAATGGTTTTGTAATCCCCTGAAAAGTATAGTATATGGAAAAATTATTTTATTTTTAGTGTTTTATTCCATTAAAATTAACAAACTAACATTTAAAGGTTTAAAATTCTAAAAATAAATAAATGTTAGTAATGATCACACCTGAAGTCGGTTAAAAGATTGAATTCAGTAAATGTGGAGAATAATATTCATTCATTTTTTGTGTCAGTTTTTTATTGCTGACATTTTTGTCCTTTAAAGTGTGGATTTGTCTATTTTTTTAAAAGTAAAATGGCACAAAATGCATCCAAATGAGTTTTGGTACTAATCACTGAAATATCCCGGACTATAATAAAGTATTTAGTATGACGAAAGTAATTCAGTGTATGTGTTTTGTTTATCTTTTATCTTTTGCTATGATGCGGCCTGTGGATGATCTCCTCTCTAATTAACTTCAGCTCTGCCTGAATCCATTCAAACTCCGGTGGCCCTGACAGCAAACAGGAAGCTTTCCGCTCCCGTAAGCACAGCCGGGTTACGTACAGCAGGAAGGTGCTCCAGCTCTCCAGGCAGGAGTCGTGGCCGCGGGCCCCCAGCGGGCTCAGCGGGCTCAGCGCCCCAGGGCCCCGGTAGAAGCCCGGGTGGTTGAGGTAGTACACCGAACTCTTGCGGCTGGGCAGCGGCGGGCCTCTTCCTGGCCAGGGGCTCCCAGCTTTGGAGATGGTGGAGATCTTCCTCCTCTTCCTTTGGCTGGAGGCGCGGCAGCAGCTGTAAGGGGAGGAGTCTACCGTAAAAACCTGAGAGGAATTCCTCCGGAGGCAGCGAGGTGCCCGGATCAGCGGGCGCGATGCCGATGGCAGTGGCGAAGTTTTTTTCATCACCTCCAGTGTGGTGGAGGAGGACAAGGAAGGGCTGGAGGCCCGGGAGAAGTGAGGATCAGGGGACCAGGAGGCGGCATCCTTCTCCTCCTCCTCCTCCACCAGCTGCTCCGCCTCTGACAGCTGGCTGGCTTCTGATTGGCTGTCGTCGGTGGTGGAGTAATAGCTGCTGTTGTCGTCTCCATCTGAAAGAAGGCTGCTGGCGCGTGAAAACCTCCTCCTGTTGTTGGCACCGCTAATCACCTCCACCTGCTGTTCTTCAGCTAGCAGCCCAGCCCCCACACCCTCCTCTTCCTCCTCATCTTCCTCAGCCATCTGGATCAGGCTGGCGAGCAGCATGGATGGTCCAAGAAGGTGGGTGTCAATGGTCCGCAGCTTCCCCACCTTCCTCCGGCAGATGGCAAACCTCGGGTTGAGGTTGGGCGTGGTGGTGCTGGAGCGCCTGCGAGCGTGTCCCGCCCACCTGCTGCGTGCGTCTGTCTTTGCCAGACGCCCCCCGCCCGCACACAGCAGCCCCACTGGTGGCTGTACACTGGAGCGGCGGCGCTGAGACAGAGCGGAGGAAGGCAGGCCGACTGTGGACCTCCGGCGGGCTTTGCTGGTGGGGACGGCAACACTGGGCCTCCGCTGGCGGCAGGATTTGGATCCCGCATCCTCCTGCAGAGCAGCTTCTTTCCTCTTAAAGTGACGGCGAAAAAACGTGTCCATGTCGGACGCCGCGATGAGGCCGACTTCTGAAAAGCTTCTCGGTGGCTGTTGGACATAACGAGCAGTTAGTGGAAGCGCAGAGCGGTTTGGACTAAAAGATGAAAGTGGACGGAGGAAAGGTGCTGCTTTACCTACAGGACTGTGCAAAGGCTTCAGGAAGTAACGGAAAATAAAGACGAGGCGTTTTTGTTTTACCAAATGAAGCCAAAGTGGAGGCCTACAGAGACTTATCAGGCAGTGAGATCCCTCCATTACTTTCAGGCATCTTCATTTTTGTCAGATTCCACATCCAGACTCTTAAGATCTTCGACTTGCGTCCAACATCCAGAGGGTATGGCCATCCCAGCGCTATCCTCTTTGGGTGATTGTGATGTGTTCAAAGTGTTTTCTGTATCTCTTCGTAGAGATCTTCAT
Organism: Heterochromis multidens; assembly: GCA_015108495.1. Taxonomy (NCBI): domain Eukaryota; kingdom Metazoa; phylum Chordata; class Actinopteri; order Cichliformes; family Cichlidae; genus Heterochromis; species Heterochromis multidens. The sequence goes on from VUQS01037115.1 coordinate 10,246, forward strand.
TGGAACACGCTGAGCTATTTGGATGTTTTGGTGTCCAGGTTGTCCAGGTGACCCCAGTTCTGTCTAACATTTAAACGTTACGTAGCATCCTCGAGGTCATATCCAAGTACAAGCATCATTGTCCTCATCAGTCAGCACCAGAAAAACAGGTCAGTCAAATCAGTCATCCTTATTTTCTGATCCACGCTAAACAAGCACACTTTTAGAAACTAGAAGATGTTACCTTTCAAACCAACTCTCTTACATGCATCTGCTGATAACCCTGAACAGGTCACTGGTTAGGTTAGGTTGTGTTTGAGTCACATGTTAAACTGACTTGTATATTTGGTAATAGTTTTTCTGCTAAAAGCTTTTCCATGAAAGCTTTCCATTTGGACGTGTCTGTACCTCAAACCCGAGTTGGGTTGCCAGTGGTGAGAGTTATGGCTTACCAGTTGAAATGGCTCCTAATTACACATACAGTATTAAACCTCATCTGTTGCTCTTTAACTAGTCGATATTCTAAGTTTAACGCTGTGAGGGCTAAGTCACCTTCTGTGATCATGTTCTTTCTTCCCTGATTGCCAAAACTGATATATTCTGACTGTATGGGGTTGATGACTAATCTCTCACAAGGTTAAAGGACAAGCCAATGAGGCCTGACCAATTCGTCTTTCTCCTGTTCAAACACTGCACTGGAGCGGTTTGCAGCCGAGTGTGAAGCAGCAGGAATGACAATCACCACCTCTGAGTCCTTGGTTCTCAGCTGGGAAAGGGTGGAGGTGCAACTTGGGGTTCAGTATCTTGCCCTGGGATACTTTGATGTGCAGGTTGGAGGGGCCAGGGATCGAATCTCCAACTCTCCAATTAGTAGATGACTCGCTTTAACTCCTGAGCGACTCTGGATGTTTCAGGCTTCTGCTGCAGAATTAATCTGATGCCTCCCTGTTGGTGCTTAGTGATTTAGAAGAATCCAAAGAGCTACCGTGCCTGAAGCCTTTGCACAGACTTTCACAGCTTCTGGACCACCACAGTCTCTGAATGAGATTCTCTACAAACATTGACCTGCAGATGAAAATGTAGCTTGGTAACTTTGGTAGCTTTCCAGGTTCTGTTGACCAATCATATCAGAACAAACTTTAGTTGGATGCAGGTAAACTGGTCTGAAATGCACTGGATAGCAATCAGCTGTTGTCCGAATATCATTTAATATCATTTAGAGTTTTATCAGCTTATTTAAAATCTGTAAATAACAAGTCAACCAAAATTTGGCCCGGATATCTGCAGTCCACATGGGGAAAAAAAAGCCCTGAGCAGGTGTTCTCAAAGTTTTTATTTGCATCATTTCTGTTCTGGAGCTTTTTAACCATTAGCGAGGTTGCATTTCTTCACACCAGCGTAATGTAGGAAGGGTTAGTTTGCTGTGATGATGAGGACAGAGGACGATGAACTGCTGGAGACGGTCAGACTGAGTTAGACACAGGAAGGAAAGAGCAGCTGCTGTGTGACTTTTATCCTGCAGCTGGTGATGGTGGTCCTGGTTCTGTTCTGGAGGGTCACTCTAACCAGAACATGCAGCAGGTGGAGACCTGGTTCATGACCCACAGCGCCGAGCAGAACCAGGACTACCAGCACACACAGCAGTTCAGTTTGAGTGGAGTTTGAGTCCATCCACGGGAGGAGAGACTAAATGAAGTGTGTGAAGTGTAAACAGCAGCAGGGATTAATGTAGTTCTGAAAGCAGGGATGCATTCATGTGTGTTTAGGACGTCAGGGGCACGGTCTGTTTTGCCCATGTGTATCCTGCTATATAATAGGTAAAACTGAGGTAAAATTTCTGTTTGTGAGTCTGGCTAAAACAGCTTCAGCTCCTCATCACAAATGCTGGTGTGACAGCACAGCAGGAAATGCACAGGTGAGACAAATTTCCTGCCCCCAGCTCCATTTAGTGTTCCTGCAGGCTTTCACAGGGCTGTGTGGTCACGCTGCTCATTCCTGTGACTCACCTGAACACATCGAAATCAAAACTAAAGCCTTTAAAGCCTCGCTCTGCTTTACATGAAGCTTTAAAAACCAGACCGGCCTATGATGGGACTGCTCTGTGCTGGCTGTATGGAGATGAGCTCGAGTTACCGAGGCATCCGATCCCCCGGTCTGAACCGCCAGGACCAGAGGAGCATCAATTATAAACGAGGCAGAGAGGAAGTGTGGGCTTTTCACCACAGGGGAGCAGCACGACAACAGGAAGCTGTCATCGCCCCTGTGACACAGACAACAGCAGTAATTACTGCCACGACTACCTGCTGGCTTCTCGCCCTCTAAACAAAAATAATACACCAGTAATTAGACGGTGACGCCGACTTCCCTGATCCGCTGCCAGCAGCACAAACACAGCTGTCTGCAGTCAGTGCTTTTATGGGTTAATCCAATCCAGGCTGCAGAGAGCAAAACCCAGAGATTCAGTTTACTGCAGTTCACTGCTGTCACATCAGAGTGAAAGAATAAAGAGGAACGCACACCGTCAGCTCTGCATGCAGTGTGAATATTTATGGCATGGGACGAGGAAGTAAAAATGGTGTGTAGCCTCAGGTGAAGGTGGGGCACCTGATCACCTTGGTCTTATCTCTGATTGGCGCTGGGGGTGTTTATGTCATCCATTAGTGTTCTGCTGGAGCTCAGACATATTGTGGAGGACAAAAATGAGGAAACTGTTTTTAATTGCTCCTGATCCTGTGCAGACGGTTAAATGAAGCTCAAAAGCTGCAACATGCAGGCAAAGCCTCCTGCAGCAACATGCTCCAAGTAAAGAGTCCTTAAGAGCTTGAAAGAAAGCGACTGGACTTCTTTAAGTTGTTGTCCAAGTAAAGAGTGTTTTATTTTTTGACATATGCACAGCATGAATGAATATGCAGTTACAGTTAAATCCTCCGTCTGCAGCAGAGTCTGAAGTACCCGTGTCGACTTTTCTGCTCGCGTGCTGTAACTTGTATTCGAGGATTCGATGACCTGTTGCCTCTCAGTGTCACGTTACCTCTGTGACTGGCGGCTGGGTCGCCTGATCGCTCAGACAGGTAACAGGTGAGGCAGCAGAGTGAAAGTGAGGAGGAGTTTCTATAAATAGATGAGTTTATCTGGTATGTCAGTGAATGCCGACAGTTACAGGAAGCGGGTCACCAGCAGCTTCCTTTAACCAAAACCTGATGCAATGATAAGAATAAACCTCTCACAAAAGTAGAACTGAGGTCAGGACTTGAGATTAGGATTAAAACTTCACAAAACTAGTTTGTGGCAGAAAGACAAGAAGGAAAAAGATTTTAAGCTCCATGTGATGAGCTTCAGATGCTTTTCTGTGTCAAACGTCTCTCATGGAGCCTTTTTCATGTAATAACCTGGGGTCACGGGCCAGGCTTTGGCTGTTTTCATCACAGACTGTATATAAAAGATGGACACAGACATCCTGACGTCTGGTTTTGTGTCTGGTAACGTTAGTATTTTTGCTGCTGCCATGCTGTTCCTCTTTATTTCCTGTCATATATCTCCTGACCAAAGTTTCTATATAATGAGCTCAGTGTTTGTGCAGTAATCTCTGTGAGCCCAAAGCTCAGGATGCAGACTGACTACTCTTGGATCTGGATGATGTCACAAAGAGAGGAAAGAGTCTCCACCCACATGCTGTTCAAACCCTCTGTTTGAAGGACAGCCACTCAGAAGAAAGGGGGAGACAGGTGAGCTGAGGGGTTGCACCGTGGCCCAGCATGAGATAAAGAAGGATTATTATGAACTGTGACTCATGCAAAGCTGAGGATCAAAATATGGAGGCCCACTTTAAAAATGTATTGCCATTATTGCTGTTATGAGCACACGTGTCTTTATTTACTCAGTTATGTTTGACTCAAACTGCTTCATCATTTAATTTGAACTGTCGTCTGTGAAGCACTTTGACCATAATCTTAATAAAGGTTTAGGAAATAAAGTTTTATCTGTATATTGTCTATAAATGGAAAACCGGCTGTAAATGTGTATGCTGTGGAGCTTATATCCTGTTTGCTCTGCGTCTCTGTCATTAAGGCACCAAACAGCAGTCACTAAAAATAACCTTTTTTCTTTGCGTCAGTGAATAACTGCAGAGCGCAGCAGCCTCTGTCTCAGGCCGAGGCCTCTCAGTAATTACGAACCTATTGTTGCTTTAACAAACAGCAGCAGGTGACATCACACAGGTGACTCTGCAAACAGGATGATAACAGCTGTAGCTCTTTGCTGCCACGTGGGGAACAAGTGCCTTAAAGCTGAATTCTCTCCACTGTCCAGCAGGGGGCGACTCTGATTGCATAGACATCTATGAGAAGATGAGCCTACTGGTCACCTGACCTGAAAGCATTTGACAAGCTGCTCCACTGGCCATCGACTTGTCACAAGCCAATGGCCAATGAGCGTATTCTGGTATGACCCGAAATGAGCAAAGTCGTGAACTCATCAGGAACGTGTTTACAGAGGTCAGGTCAGGTTTTGCAGTCATGTGACCACTATCCACGTTAGATGTGGTTTAGATGTGTGATGCTGTAGGGTCAGGTAAATAAGGCCTCAGTCACACTGGCCTAGACACCGGTCAGCGATAATGTGGCGACCACTGGTCGCTAGGGAAAAACCTCTGTTCTCTGATTGGTTGGAAAGTGGTTGCTGGGTGACATTGGTCACAAAGAGGTAAACGGTGCTGCGCCAAAAAGCTCCCTGTGGTTGCTTTGGTTGTTCTCAGATTGCCTCGGTTGCCCGTACTTTGCATGGAAGATGCCAACCTGTCTTCAAACACTTGCCGTTGACTCTCCGAGCTGTGGAGAAACTGAAAACCGCTCGCCTTCAAAGTAAAAGCTGCGCCTTTTGAAACACAGTGCTTGCAGCGCTGAAGCACAACTTTTACTTTGAAGGTGAATGTTTGCAGTTTCCTGTTTCTGTCACACTTTCTTGAGTTTTACCACTGCTTGGCAAATCGTTGCAGACAAGTCGGAGTCTTCTGTGCAAATTACGGGTAACCGTGGCAATCTGCGAACAACCAAAGAAACCACATAAAAATCACGTTGTTATGTTACAACCTGTTCACATGTGGGCAATAAAAAGTGTTTAATACATGAAAAATAAGTTATCTAATGCACGTTTCCCTCTGTGACATCATACAGATCCAAGGTTAAAAAAAAAACTGTGATAAACTGGATGTTCAGAGCAGTCTGCAGCCTGAGCTTTCAGCTGAGCTCACTGTTAGAGACTTTGGTTATGTTTAATATGAACATCCTACGCTGGGACAGGAGATGTGACAGGAAAGAAACAGGTTCTGCTTTAACATTTAGAGAGCAGATAAACAAACTCCTAAAGAGAAGAGTGCACATGAAGAAGCAGGAATCTGTCCTGCAATAAAACACCTGCTAGAGGACAAAACAGAAACCTAACCAGTGTAATCTGTTTCATTCAGGCAGTGATTTAACGGCGAGGTCGGCACAGGATGCACACAGAGACAGAATCTCTACCTGAGGTGGTCCAGCAGGTTAAAACAGAATTTAAAAAACTTCACAGCAACAAAAGCACGAGAAGCTATGAGAGAAAAAGCAAATGAGCGCAGATATAGACGACAGTCAGAGAGCCGGCAGGGTGAGTTTAGTTTAATACAACCTGAGAGGAGGTGTCAGTCAGTCCTGGAGGGATGAAGAGGAGAAGCACACTGAGAGAGGCAGAGCGAGGGAGGGAGACACTAAGCTGCTGCTGCTGCTTTAAAATAACTCTGACACACAGCAGCTAAATCTGATCTGAGCGCTGCAGGACGGACTGAGCGGCAGAGCCCAGACCAGCTCGCCCGGCAGCCTTCGCTCAGTCGTCCTTTTGTGATCAACTGGAGATGAATGGAGCCGCCGGCCCCACTCCAACATCCCAGAATACTCTTCATTAACACTTCAAGGCCCGGCCGCTGCTGCATTATGGATCCAATTTTTAAAAAAAAGAAAAACAGGAAGCAAAGCCGCATGTTAATTTGTCCAAAGATCCAGTCTGCTGTGTTCTCAGTCCTCACACTGAGCTCCTTCCTCTTTGTCTTCATTGTTCCTCCATGCTGAAGTAAACCTGAGTCCCGACGCCGCTGCTAATTAGCGAAATGTCATCAAATAATCAGATTCTGTTCATTTCTAAGCAGTGAGCGGCATGGCAACCCGAGCATGTCATTTTATTAAAGGTGAAATTTAAAAAAAAAAACTTTTAAACCATGTGACTCCCTGCAGCCTTCACTGTGAGATCCTGATGAGGAACCCAAAGTCTGCTGCACTAAAACGACTCCAACACGTAAAGAAGAGCTCAAAAGCACGTCACAGGGTCACCTGCTGGTTTCTGGATGCTACAGCCACCTGTCAGTCAAAGAGGCCACGCCCCTAATAATGCAAACTTTAAGCCTTGATGCTCATACAGTTGTTATGAAGGGGGAAAATATCAATAGAGACCAGGCTGTAAACATGTTTATTTTAACATGGGAGTCTGACTCACTGCTGGAGCCTCTGCTGGACGCCAGAGGAACTGCAGCTTGTGTGCCTTTTTTTGGAAGCTGATGCTTAATTTAGACATAAAGATGATTTTGTCTTATTCTGATTTAACAGCCTGAAACATGTCCCCCTCATGAGGAGCAGATCTGACTCTGCAAATCTGTGGCGTGTCCCTTTAAAAACCTGCGACCTGGAGGTTTGTGACCTTTGACACGTTCCCATCCTGTGAAGCGTTCTTGACTTCCTCCTCGCTGCTATGTTTACATAAGCAGACAGACCTGAAACCTGGAAGAGGCTTAAAAGATCAGCGGCTCCTGCTGCGGCTGGATCATCGACCTGCTCGCTCAGCAGATTACTGCCAGCACTGAGCTCCTCCACCGCTCACCTCTTCTTCTCTTGCACTTTCTCAGGGAAGCATTAAAACTGTCACTGCATTAGAGCCTTTCAGCAGCAGCTTCTCAGCTTTGGAATAAACTCTGTGCAAAACCTCCATACATGAGAAGCTGATCAAAGTCCTTTACACACATAAAACTGAGTAAAGCATGTATATATGAATAAATAAATGTGTATATTAAAAAAATAGAAGCAAGTAGAAATCATGTATTTATATTTTGTACCTGAAATAGTCACTGTGGTGGTTCCCAAAGTGTGGGCTGCAGCCCCCCAGTGGGCCATGAAGGTTCTGCACGTGTGCCCTGAGGCATAATTTCCAACAAATTAATAAAAACTTAATTTTCTATTTTCTGATTTAGTTTAAACATTTACATATAAGACAGAAACAGACCTAATTAAATGAAGCCATGAGATTTAAAACATACAAGTTAATCTGCATTTTCTGACATTTTTAGTCCTAAACTTTTAGTTCTCATCAGCAGCAGGAAAGAACTAAAGAGTCGTGGAGGTCAGACGGAGGAATAAAAATTGATCACAAACACAAGCAAGGAAAAGCTTCATCTTTAGGCGGCTGAAGTGGTGATCGGAGTTGGTATTAAAGGTTTGGATTGGACTGCAAAAGATCTTCTGATCTCAAAATGGAGAAATTAGCAGCTATACAGCACGTCATTAAAATACAGAGCAGTGGCTCTGTGCCCCCCTCCTGGAGTATAGAAACACCAGAGGGCAGAAAAAGGTTTAAAGTAACAGCACAGTCCAAAAATGTTCATTTAATAACGTCCGATTCGTCCTTTAAAGGTACTTTTTGTAATTACCCTGTGCAAACTTTAAACTCACCACCAGGGGGCAGATTTTTACTGGTTCTATACTCTGATGTTGAAGTGAGTGTTAGCATGCTCATGTCATTTAAACCTGTCAAAGTCCTCAGTGTCAGCTCTGCATGCTGTGTGAATATTTATGGCGTGGGACGAGGAAGTAAAAATGGTGTGTAGCCACAGGTGAAGGTGGGGTACCTGATCACCTTGGTCTTATCTCTGACTGGTCGCTGCGGGTGCTTATGTCATCCATTAGTGTTCTGCTGGAGCTCAGACGTATCGTGGAAGACAAAAATGAGGAAACTGTTTTCCTTTATTGCACCTGATCCTGTGCAGAGGGTTAAATGAAGCTCAAAAGCTGCACAGACAGATGAAGCAGACCTGTGCAGTCTCCTCTCTGGCCTCTTTAATACTTAACTCCTCCATATACTTAACACTATAT
>VUQS01037122.1:0-10308 GCA_015108495.1 Heterochromis multidens
CTCCACTGGTGAGGGTCAATATCCTAAAATTCAGGCTTTAAAAAAGAAGGTAACAAACAAATGGTTTGTGTTATTGTGGCTTTGATGTGGAACCATCATAAATAAGATTGAAGCTAATAGATACTTGTAAGTACCTTTCATAGATGCTGCATTGACAATTTAATTGGTCAGCGGTTAAAATAAGTAGCTTACATGCTGTACTTATTTATATCGTTCATTACATTTTAGGTTAATTTTCTTGTTTCCTTTTAAATTTAAGCAAAGCAAATTTGTTATTTCATGTGTTCTATTCACCTCATGGTTTACTAATTTATTCTCATGGTTTATGAACCAATCCTTTACCCTGTCGCTCCCCACAGTAATGTGTTTGTGAGTTTTTAATTTTCATTATGTCAAAACCTATTTTGATAAATTCACCTGCTGTTTTTTTGTGAGCAGTGACTGTATTTCCACCTTGTAATTGTCTCTTTATGTGGTAATGTGGGTCTGCCAGTGCAGAGACTTTTTTTCTAGGCCGAGCTTTTTCCCTTAGGTCATTTGTCTGTGTATCCATGACTGCAATGCAGAAGTACAGCACAATTTATATACATAATAAGCTTTTGTATGTAACCCTTAATTAATTAAAAATAAAATCTGGAATGATTGCTAAAACTACTTTTTTTGACTGTTGAAAAAGTTCATATGATAGTTAAAATTTAAAAAGGCAATGGCCCAAAACTTTTTAGAAAATATTTCCACAGAGAAATGGTTCCACAAAAAAAAAAAAAAGTTCTGTGTACATGAAAGAATGTGATTCATACCTTTCAGAAACAGGCCTTCAGGTTGTTGCCATGAACTCTATAATTCATCCTCTACCATGAGATATCCCTTGGCTCCATCCCTGCAGTACAGAAAATGGTGATTATGAGCAGGATTGTAACTTTTTATAAAAAAGCAGGTTTGACAAAATCATAGTTTAAATTTGACTGCAATCAAGTCTCACCCAAAACTAATGTTATGTGGTAACATTGATATTTGAAGTAGCTTCAGACTTTGTCATTTTCAGTGATATCATCAGATCTACTAACCGTTTTTATATTTAGCATCTCTAGCAAGTTTTCCTAGTTTTCCTTTCGTGGCAATAAGCTAACAATTATGTATCGAATGTGTATTTTTTTTAATCCCTCCAGTGAAAAGGTGAGCAGATCGTTTATCCTGTTTGGTGTTTGTCAGCTCTTATCCACCAGACCAAGTGACAGTGTTATCCACGACTTCTCTGGGAATTCATGTGGCTCGAGGGCTTACCCATAATCATCACTGTCATTGTCAGGGCAGAGCACAAAACGGCCATTACTCCCCCCACTGAATGGCTGACCTGACCTCCTCACAGTGTCCCTCACTATGAACATCACTCTATTTGGCCCTAGTTCATCTCTGAGGGAAGTGTAGATACTGTCTTTCTCAGCGATATTTCATCTTAGTTGAGAAAACTAAGATCTTATTTACTGGTTGATACAGTGACTCTGAGATTTTAATGTATTGTGAAATTGGAATGAGTTTGGATAATGTTTGGCAAATTAAACTGTTATGATGTTAGTGATGTAGTTAATGTACTGGGCATGAAATAGAAAGTATAGGATTATTTCAGCAGGGTAAAAAGTCAACCCCAAGAAAGTTACCATGCAACATCTGCAGGCATCATTCGTTCATATCAAACATGGCTCATCATTTGAGACATGTAAGTATTGCCTCTAACTTTGCTCGTTTCCTTGTTGGTTGTACACAACACATTCTTTGCTGCATTTGCTAGTTAACTAGAAAAATCTTTGATTGGGGGCAGCCCAAAAGCAATGCAGTTTATCTCAGCTTTATATTGCTCTTTTTCCTCCATCTTTTAGTTTATTTTCAGTATGTCCCTGGACTGCCATGAAGGCAGTAAAGCAACTATATGATTGATGCCATTCAAATGCAAATCATTCTCAGAAATAGGCCTTGAACTCCATCATCTGTGCTCCACACTGAAAAGGGCCGCCTAGAATTCTAATAATGAACCTGTGATATATCTCACAGGTACACTCTGCAGCTTAGAGTTTTTTAATATTATTATTTAGTTCCTTATCTATGACATTCCCTGTAGTATATTCTGAATGCTACATTGTGTGTCCTTACATTGCTACTACTTTTCTGTATAGTGTTAGGCCCGCTGTGCATATAGCACAGTTTGCCCTTTCACAAGGACCTCAGCATGCAGGGTTTCCTGTGGTGTTCTTTAAACAGCCAGGGATCACTGCAGGAATAATGATAATGTGCATCATCATGGCTCAAGGTTATTGATAACAATAGCCGTTACTCATATTTTCATTAAAACCTACAAGTAAAATGCACGTGTAGATGCCAATAATTAAACTTTATGGAAACTTACAAAAATATATAAAATTAGTAAGTGGAATTTGATTACAAGTCACAGTGGAACTGAAGTTTGAGGCCTTCAAATACAGTAACATTATGTATTTGTCATGTGCTGGCTATATGGAAGCAGGAGGTTGGACCCAATGTGCAGAACTCCGGAGACAAACGTGAACTTAGAAAGGGCTTTATTACTAGAATTAGTGAAATTCAAAATACAAAACAAAACCTCTGGCATGGCAGAGCACAAATCAGGAACCAGCAACTGAAAACTGAAAACTAAGAAGTAGGAACTAAACACTAAGCAGGGAACACAGGATACACAGCTAGCGGGGAATAAACGACGACAACATGACAAAGAAGTGAGCTGAAAGGAGGACTTAAATACACACAGGAGGATAATTATTGAAGTGGAGACAGTTGGGAACACAGCAGGGATAAATCAGGAGTAACGAGACAGGGGAAACAAAACTGAACACGCTTCCAAAATAAAACAGGAAACAGCAGAACATGGGACAGAAACGCAGACTGACACTGAGACAAAAGGTAAACAAACACAGTGACATGACAAACTGGGGAGACAGAACACAGAAACCAGACAGACACAGGGACGTGACAGAGAAAACTAAGAACTAGTGATAGAACCACAAAAAGCCAATAAACAGAAGCATTACAAGAAAACGACAGAACATAAGACCATTCAAAGATAACCGAGAATACAAAACTAAAGATACTCTAAATTTAGGAAATAAGGCAGAACAAACTCAAAACGCTGAGTCAAAGACCCAGGACCGTGACAGTATTTTTATGTGAGATGGAACATGTGGGAAAGATTTAGTTACACAAGGAATTTAAATGTTGTGTGCATAATTACAAGAGTGCATGGTATCACATTAGTATATTTGCTGAATCACACAGACTTTAACATTGTATTTGGACAATAATTAATTCCTTTGTACATTGTACAATTAATAATTGTATTATATAACACCTAAAGGCAAAATAACGTCCATGTAAGTTATATGAAGAAAAAAGAGAATCTGCTATACATGACAATTAGGAGTAGGTTCATTCAGCTGATGGTGCTAACTAAAGGAGCTCCACTCGAACATTTAAGTGAGTTTAATGTTTTACTTTTTAGCACATTTTCCTTGTTGCTCCCCACAGATCTGATGTTTTCAGCTATTTTTCATAGGAACAGAAACTTCAGTGGACATTAAGGTCATGAGTTCTATGTACAACATTTCAACTACAGTATGTCTTTCCACCTTTCATGTTTATTGATTCATAAGATGTTTCAAGCCAAGCATTAAATATTTTATTACAATAATTTAGAGATACACCTGTACTCTCTCTACAGTAGTAAAAAGGTATAGAGCAGATTTGGAAAGATGCATCTGATTATTAGTAATCTAAAAATTTAAGACAGCTGCTGTTGCTACTCATAAATCACTGATGATTTTAAGCTGAGTCTTCAAAGTAATTTTATGTTTTACAGAAAAAAGGGAAGAAAGGCATTTCTGGTATAAAAGTATAGTTATATTTGACAAACAGGACTTTTAGCTATCATTTTTACAGTGTCTTTAAAGTTAAACCCAAATCTAAATATGTCTAGACACAACTGTTTTAAATCAGTTATACACCTGAAATTCCAACTTAAAAGAAGACTTTCTTGGTATAGAATTGATCCAGCACGTTACCACTCTACCTAGCCTGAGGCTAACCTGCAGCTGCAGACAGAATGACCATTTGCTTGCAGTTACCTCTTCCCAGGAAGACAGTAATGCTAGCCAGTGATTCCCTGAGGGTGCTGAGCTTTGTTAGATTCTGTCCATCCTACCATTGTATGTACCTTACATTCCAGCAGTTTAGGTTTATCATCAATATTAATATCTGCCATCAAAGAATCACATCACTAAACTCTAAATTAGTAGTAGAACTGAGACCTCTGAGACCTCTCTGGTATATTCAGTGTGTATTTAAGGAGAAAAGTAAAGGTTGTGAAATGATGACTACCTCGAAGCACAGTATACTCTATAAATGTTTGAAGAGCAAGCAGAGGGAGGTAGAGCCCTTACTTAGGGGGGAAATGTTAGGAATACGACTGCTCTCCACTAAAATTAAATACAGCCGGTCCAAACCACTGCTATTAGTGTCTTCTGTTACTTAAATTTTTCTCTCCGAATGGGCAGTCAAAAAGGCTAAGTAGAAGAGAGACCCGAACTACTAACAAAGTGAGAAATGGTGGTTCATTTATTTAAGGATAATTAAATTTTAAAATGTTAGGGGGAAACACATTAGCAAAGCAAAATAAAATAGTAATAATAATAAATGAATTATTTTTATTCATACTAGACTAATGAAGACCAGAAATCTTTTTCTCTCAATCTTTAATCATTCTAGTTTATTTTTGCCTAGTTATTATTATTATTATTATTATTATTATTATTTATTTATTTATTTTACTGATTGTAGCCATGTTAACAGGACATTCCAGATCTGTGTTAGTTGCTCCAACTCTTCTAAACTCTTCAAACATAATTTCCTCAGGTAATAATAAAGTATCCAGATTCTGATTCTGATTCTTCTAGAGTAGTATCTCAGAAACTATTGAACTGATTGCCAAGAAATTGTGCAGCCTAATTGCCCCTAGAGGGCGTATTCTAATAGTGATGTCAAATGTTTCCATTAGCTTGGCGTTTGTGCTTTGTGTTTTTTTTCCGAGAAGTACAATATGAATTCCTGTGAAATTTACTTGGCATTCATGGCTCCTAGAAGATGAACCCTGAAGATACAAGATGCTATCTGACTGCTGTTTGAATTCCACAGTGTTGACATTTGTGGTTCTGAGTGAAATATTTTTCATCATTTCACTTTTCCTCCAGCAGCACTGGACATTTCTGTTTATCCAGCACTTCAGTTTATTCAATATTTTTATTTTTATTTTTTATATATAGTGCCAAATCACAACAAAAGTCGCCTCAAGGCGCTTTATATTGTAAGGTAAAGACCCCACAATAATAATTTATGAACTGCAAAGCTAATGACATCCCCATCAGTACTAGTTCTGGCAACTGGCAAATACAGTAACATGGGGTCCTTAGTGAGATTTGGGGCAATGACATGTAACTTACTATCATTTCTTTCCAAACTTACTATCATTTCTTTCCAAATCCAAACAAATCCAAATGTGCACCTCCTAATTATCACTATGTTATATAAGCATGTTAGCATTTAGTTCATTATATCAGAGTTACTGTCATTACCTGTGGTGTTCAAAATCCCATTTGCAATTTCACAAAATCCCAGACTTGGTGCTACAAAGTATTGACAACAGCCAGCATGGATGCATTAAACATCTATTTGTGCAGATAGGCAAAACTTAGAACAGGAACAAGTTTTATGGCTTTCATTTGAATTCCACAATCATTAATAAAGCTCAAAGGTAGTTACATGGGGAAATTCACAGGCTGAAGATGGGAAATGGGATGGTGAGGGACCAAGTGGTGGTGAATGGGCAGGCAGGACCAGAGGTGGTGCTTGTCACCAAGCAAGGCAGGCAACTGTTTTGGGTCTGATGCTAGTGGGGGGGCCCAGAGGGGTGACAAACTTTAAACTACTGCAATGTGCAAAGTTTGTAATGACAACAGGAGAGATCTGACCTCCCAAAAGTACCCCACCTGAGTCCATTCATTCCCTGCTGCGTGATTCTGTTTAAACAAATCCAATGATAACAAAAAAAGCCACTCAACAAAATTGAGGAGGAGTTATCCACCTGGGGGTGAAAAAGAGAGAGAAAAAAAAAGAGGACGTGACATGACTGAGTCAAGTACACACGGCCAGGAGTCAGATTTGTTAGCATAACTTGGAGAGACCCCCTGTGAATTTTTGCCTAGGACCCCAACAGACTCTAGAATCGCCTCTGGGCAGGACAGTCCATTCCAGGAGGTGGGCTAACACAGTGAGGTGAGCATTAGAAGGCAGGCAGGTAGGTGAGTCTTTCTAGAAGGTGTGTTGTCCTGTAGAAGAACAAGCTCCAAGTGCAGCTACTGTTTTTCTGTGGTTATCAAGTTTCAATAAGTGAAAAGGATCTTTTTTTTATCCAATACTGTTTGACATTATGAGCAAAAAAGGCTCAAACATGTTATAAGTCAAAATGGCATGTAGTCCCCAAAGAAAAAAGGAAAAGCTTAACTGCCTTCTTTTAAATGTTAGCAGTACATTCCTAAGGTTTGGTAAAAATAAACATAATTACAGTATTTATAGGCTCTTATTCTGTACTCAGTCCAACCATGTGCTTCCTTGCTCAGCCAATTACAAGGTGAATTAATTTGCTTGTGGTGTTTTTGAAATCCTGGTTAGCATAACCCTCCAGCTCTGCACACCTGCTTTTCTCATCATTGGCTTTAGTTTCTGAAGATGTTGTAATTAGTTAGAGATATAATTCAGGCTAAAGGGAGCTGGATAAAGCAGATGTTGAGGGGTTTGCAGATCCATGAGGTTAGAGGAAAATGAATACAGATTTAGCCCTTAGGCTGCTTCCCCGCATTTAAGCACTTTTCCCCTCAGTGGAACAGGTGGAGGGTGTCAAGACAGTAAGGAGCAATTTGCTGGTTAAAGTGCCAAATGTTAAACTGTCATCTTTAAATATGTAAGTCCTGGAAATAGTGTCTACGAGTTCACAAACACAGTGTAAGTTAAAAAAAATAAAAAGGATAACAGTAAACATCCAGGATGATGGCCTTAAAAATAAACACACTTTTGAAATACATAAGAAAGCTGTCTTTATTTAGTTGCAGTAGAATTCCACATAAGTATTGCTAGACCCTTTTCACTTGAATGCAATATCAAAACAATGACGTTTACCCAAAAATGAGCTGAGGTGCATGTTATTGCTACATTGGGCAAGATATGCTCAGCAATCCCTGGATCAGTGTTCTGTGAAGTAAAAACTAAGACTTAGGTATGATAACAGGACTAAGTTAAGTTACAGTCAAGTCACTTACCTCTTTGCCAAAATGAAAAATAGGAAGCTTAAGGTTGTTGTTGGCAAATACTAGGGGCATGCCAAGAGAGGGGAATAAGTTGCACAATCCCCCCCAAAATATGATTGGCCTCCCCCTTTTGTGCCTTCCTCCACCTCACTAGTATTGGTAATTTCATAATGCCCAAATGCAATTTGATGCAGGGAAAGCATCAGTGTTTGAATGTACATTTAATAAAGTACATTTTGTAATTTACATTTTTAATGTACATTATCTAAATATTTCTATGTTATACTAATTTCTACAACCACTCCACTGTATTATATATATAATATATAATATATATAATATTATATAATATTATGTATATGTAATATGTATATATAATATTGTTTGCACTCATTTATTTGAAAGCATTGGTTACTTCTTATTTTGCAGATTTTAAAATCTACTAATCTACACATCTACTAATATTATGCTTTATTATTATAAGTAAAACTCCCAGTTTCATGAATTAAAATAATCTCTAGCTGCAATGTTAAAGTGATAGATGCATTAATGAATGAATGATTTGATCCAGTAATATATTGTGTATAATTCTGCATAATGAGTACTTTCACTTCAGGTACTTTAACTTTTTTGAGCAGTGTACTTAAAGGAACACATTTTAATCAGAGTATAGCATCAAGTCAGTTAAACTTCTGAGATATTGATCTGGTCAGTTAAGTAGCAGAGGGGGTTGTTAATCAGTTTCAGCTGCTTTGGTGTTAATGACATTAACAGCAGGTGCACTACAAACAACAGGCTTCCTTTCTTTCATCTATTTGTTTGCCTTTATTCTCCCCCCTAAAGGAGGGAGTATGTAATTGGTTCTGTTTGTTTGTCTGTTTGTTAGCAGTCTAGCATCAAGGTCAAGGTCACACTAAATGTGAAAATCAGTAAAAAACTTTATATCATCCACAATCTTTTATGGATTGTCTTCAAACTTCACGACAATATACTAGGCCTTGAGGACATAATTAACTAGGTTGGCTAAGCTTTTGACCTTGACCTTCATTGTTAGCACCCGAGGTCAAAGTTGACCTTGAAAAAATTTTTCAAGAAACCATATCGAATTTAATATATCATTTGAAAGGGAGTGGAGACCTGTACAACACACTTTTTCTTTTTCAATACGACATCACAATGACGGCATAATTTTTCACAAAATCACACACTACATGAATATATCTTAAAATCTCAAGTTGCCCTTGGGGGGAGTTGTCCTCTCTGAGTGTTCTTGTTTATTTACTATCATTATTCTTGGTGTTATGATTTCTTTTTCTTTCTCTTCTTCCTCCTCCTCTTCTTTTTATCATTATTAATAGTTGTGGAGTTGTTGTCGTCATCATTGTTGTTTATTCGTTTATGTATGTATTTATTTGTCTGTCCATATGTCCTCTCAATATCATTTTCTGGACTGAATAGAGCCTCACACATCCACATATTGCACATTCATACATCTCTGTAAACACAACCCCCCAAACAGAAATGGTTTTACAGGTGGAGGCCACTGACATTTTCCCCTCCTCATCTTTTCTGACTGTTTTTTCACTGGTTTTGCATCCTTTCGTTCCCAACACATTACCCAGTCAATTTCAGTACAGATATCTAGCATGATTTTTTTTCTCCATTGAGATCTGATGTGTTTCTTTAATTGTTTGGAACAGTGCATATTTTAATGCAAAAACTTCTGAACTGTTATTCAACTAGGAATACAAATAGTAAGGACTCTAAATATTTGTCGCCATCAACACAGTTATTTTAAAAATGATGTTCAAACTGGTGCAGAGCACCTTTTCATGTAATGTGTTTATATGAGGGCACAGGGCTGTACAAACTTGGAAAGTGCATCCACTAAAATCCAGCCTCAGTCCACTGAGCTACAACAATTACAGGCTGATTTCAAAATTACCCTTCACAGCAAAACTTTGAGAAGACAGTCTTCCTGCAACTTCTTGAAGCTATAAGTCACAACATCTATGAAGAGGTTCAGCCAGGTTTTAGGCTGCATCACAGTACTGAGACTGTGCTTAGTGGAGTCACAAATGATCTTTAAATGATCTTTTAAGAACTGCTGACACTGGTAAATGTTCAGTCTTTTTACTGCTTGACTTAAGTGCACTGCTTGATACATTGCACCATAAAATTCTGATTGAGAGGCTGCAGCACTAGGTTGGCATACCTGGGATGGCTCTGCAGTGGTTTAGTTCATATGTAACTAACCTGAAATTTGGTGACCACATCTTTCCTCTCTGTAGTAAATTGTGGAGTCCCCCAGGGGTCTAAACTAGGACCTTTGATTTTGCCACATTATAGAGAAAAATAACATTTAATTTCATTGCTTTGCCAATGACATGCAGCCAGTAAAGAGCTCAGATGCACCAAACTTCTCTAATCTTACAAATATATATATATATATATATTTGGATATATATGGGTTTTTTTAATTAAACCCAGATAAAAAAGAAATTTGTGTCATTGTCATTTGGTCCAGATAAACTTTCAATTCAATTTTCAGTTCAATTCAATTCAATTTTATTTATATAGCGCCAAATCACAACAAAAGCCGCCTCAAGGCGCTTTATATCGTAAGGTAAAAACCCTACAATAATACAGAGAAAAACCCCAACAATCAAACGACCCCCTATGAGCAAGCACTTGGCAACAGTGGGAAGGAAAAACTCCCTTTTAACAGGAAGAAACCTCCGGCGGAACCAGGCTCAGGGAGGGGCAGCCATCCGCCGCGACCGGTTGGGGGTGAGGGGAGAAAGACATGCTGTGGAAGAGAGCCAGAGATTAATAATAACTCATAAAATGCAGAGAGGTGTAAAAACAAAAGGTGAGTGAACAGAGGTGAAAGAAAGAGAAACGCTCAGTGTATCATGGGAACCCCCCA
>VUQS01037130.1:4001-31999 GCA_015108495.1 Heterochromis multidens
GGCATAAAAAAATGAAAAAAAAAAAACAAAAAAAAAAAAAAAAACAACCCCCCCCCCCCCAAAAAAACCTTTAAAATATAGATAGAAATAAAAATGGAGAGCTTGGTGTGTGTAAGTGCTGTTGAAACTGGGATTTCTGGCTTAGAGTAGGAGCAAAAAGTCATTTTGGGAAAATGGCCTTTCAGCTATTTATTGTTTCCATACATTTTTATTTGAAAACACAATTTACTTGTAAATCAAAAATCATTCTCAGCTGATTACTTACATTGAGACAATTACTTTTTGTATTAAAATCCTATATTTAGAAATGAGTGATTATCTCTTAAATGTGCCAAAAATATCACAATTGCTCACAAAGGTTTGTAACATAAACACCTAAATGTGTATTTTGGATTTTTTCCCCATGTTCAATAGCCCAAAATCTTAAAATTGACCAGTGCATGAAAAAATCATGTTTTGCCTTTGGCGTCTTGCTGTAAGTGAAGTTTAGTTAATATTTCAGCAGAGTCAGGCCACAAAACACAAACCAGTCAGTCCAGCCAGTACACCACAGCATTTTTGTGACAGTTTTAATTCTGAGTCAAATCTTTGACAGTGGTGTCTTTGTTTGATGGGATTTAATAAAAATAGGACATCTAAAGTGGCTCCATAGGCTCCTCATCTCCTTTGTCCTCCATTCTGTGACCTGGAAATTTATCTCAGTGTGCCATCTTCAAGGATGCCTCAAAAAGGCATCTGGAGAGGAGGAGAGAGGAGGCTACTGGACAGGTGTATCACTTACAGAAGTCTGTTCACCTGTGCCCATCCAAACCATGTTGGGAACCCATTCGTGGGTGGGATCAAAAGTAAGAGTGTGATATGTGTGGATTCGTTTCATATTGTGTCACGTTGAGAATTAAAATATAAGAATATATCAGATGATGCAGCTGATGATGCACATTTTATCAACATATCTTGAAAATGGGACTCCAAAGCAAAGGTGTCTAAATTTTGTTAAGTGCCTGCTGCTTCGACTCCTCTCTCCTGCTGCGATTTCCTCGCCTTCTCCACTCGCACCTCAGATTGGACGGACTAAAACGCAAGGAGAGAAAGTGAGGGAAGGAAGTGAGAGTGTGAAAGCTGAGAAATGAAAAGAGCGAGTGTAATTAAATCTTTGGATGGTAATGATGTCACACAGGGTAATCTCCTCAGCTGCTGATGGACTGATAACCTCACACTGATGCTGTAATCACATAGTAACACGTCTCTATCGGGAAACATTTGAGTACAAATATTTCACAGGATTGCTTGCTTGCCTTTTGAATGGAAAAAAATAAACACTTTATGCCTCAAAATCAAATTATACAGCTCAGTGTATCTGTGCTTTAAAGTGTTCTTCACTGTGGATGATTAATCTGCATCTCTTATGTAGTGGTATTTATATAGATGGGAAAATCAATATTATGTTTAATGGCTTTAAACAGCACCTGATAAAAATGCTAAACACTGTTTAGATGCTTTTTTTAAACTGCAGGTTGGACTATTTGCAATGATTGTCAAGGGGTTCTCAAAAGCAGGTTATAGATAAGTAGAGTCATGTTCTTCAGTAGCAGTAACAGACGATCTGTTATTATATGCATGTGTGTAGTTGCACACATAGCTGTTGATTTCGAGGGGGATGCAGGGGAGACATTTGGTGTTTAAAAGCATGCATTTGCTCCCCAAATAAAAACCTAAAGACTGATTTAAAAAAAATGCTGTAACATCACTGAGGTTGGTTCCTTTTTTCTTCAGCAGCAGGTCTGTTTTCATTTTCAAAAGGTAAATTTAGATACTGAGTTCTTACCACTATTGCAGCTCTCTCAAACACCAAAAATAAGAACAGACAAAACACTGGGGTGAAAATTTTATGTGAGAATGATTTCTCATACTCACCCCTGTCCTCTGGTGCAGGCTCCCCATCTATCTCCCTCTTTTAATTCCACCTTTTTCACCTCTATCACATGTGTGGTTGTATGTGTGGGCTTGTTATCTATTTTCTGGTTTCTGGAAGCCTCATGTTTGGCATACTTGTTCTTCATCACTACATACCTGCAGTATTTAACCCAGTATTTCAGCTTTCCTCTGCTGCTTCCTGCTTTAGAGTCCTCTGTTTGGTCTGTCCTGTTCTACAGTACATAATGTTTACTATAGAACAGGACAGACCAAACACCTCAAAGGTGTTGTTGCTAGTTTGTTAATGCTGGCCTCAAAAGAAAAGACATTTTAAGTGGTTTCATTGTCACAGACAAATATTCAGTGTCACAATAAAATAATGGCAGCTTTGCTAAAAGTTGTTGCATGCTTTCATCATGTTGATCATTTGGTGTTATTCGTTCGATAAAATCAAACATGTTTAATCAATTAAACCTGCTAGGAGGTTATCAACTCAAACGAATAGCAAAGAGCACATCGGCCCAGTTTACTGGCTTCCAAATGCTAAAATACTCTTAGTTGTATATAAAATCTTAAAGACAGACTTTTAAATCTGGTATTTAAGTAGTGCTTCCACTTAATGATAGCTGGATCTAATTCGAGTTAGCAGCGGTGCTTTTTATAATACCCAGTAACCAGTAGGTTCGGCCACATTTAGTAATCAGGTAGATACAGAGTAGATGCACATTTTGTTTAACAATATAAATCAGTTTACTTTCTTCAACTTCTTTCTCCATGTGACTATTTCTCTGTCTCTTCTTATATATTTGATTGTGAGCTTGCTTTATTTGTTATATGTTGGTATTGGTGAGTTTTGGAGTGTTTCTTTGTTTTTCCCCATTTTTGATATGTTTTAATGCCTGTGAAGCCCTTTGAACCTTTGCATATGAAAGTAAACTAAAGAAATAATACTGACTTAAAATAAAAGACATAAAAGTTTTGTTTTTGTCTTGCTTTTGTTCTCTTAGCACGAGGATGATGGGAGATTTTCTGAAAAGAAATCTAGTTGTAGTCTTACAAGTAGTGACACTACACGATTCCTCATCTTTGCAAAACCTGAAAGTTCTGACTTATGACACATTGCCTTATGATGATTTCAAGTCTGTTGTAGGTGTAACTAATTTAAAGATAATGTTCCCTGCTCTTCTTTTCATTCAGCTTCAGTAACATAGCAGGGATGCACATGATGCCTAAAAATCATACCAAGCCACTGATATGTGTGACATGCTCTGAACATGCAGAAGGTTTTGGAGAAATCTTGCTGAAACACATCTGAGCTGTTAAAATTCAGAGGGTTATAAATTCATTTAAAAACAGGTGATATGTGCACATTTAAGCAGGTTACTTCTATAAACAAAAGACACAACAATAGCCTGATATCAGACAGACTGTGTTACACTCTGACTCTGAAACCAGGCAAACGGAAAAGAAGATAGAAGAGCAGCTCATGCCTATGTATGTGTGTTGACTTTTTAAATGAGAAAAGTTGAGAATAATTTGGGGTAGCTGTAGCTCAGGAGGTAGAGTGGGCCATCTACTAATTGGAAGCTTGGTGGTTCAATTCCTGGCTACTCCAGTCTGCATGCCAAAGGGTCCTTGGGCAACATACTAGACCCCAAGTTGCTCTCTGATGTGTGTAAATGTTAAATAGAAAAGCCCTTAAGCATTGGAGAGAAAAAAAAGGGCTTGGGTGAATGAGGAAAGTTGTTTTTTTTTTTTTTTTTAAGTGCTCCAGTAGAGTATAAAAGTGCTATATAAGAATCAGTCTATTTAACAATTATGAAAAGATATACAAGTTACTAGTATGAGGTAAATTGTGGGGTTTGTTTCAGACATTTCAGACATTTTCACCATACATTAATGCAGAAAAGGGCACACGTTGCTGCATTAAAATTCATCATAATTTAGGCATTTAAGTGTTTACACTTAAATGTTTCTTGAAATCTGCTCCAGTGGTTTTGCCCATATTCAGCAACACAAAAAAAATCAGTTGGTTTCATCCTGTTTTTTCCTGCGGTGGAAATGCAAATGCCGTTTTGTGAGAGTGAGAGACTAAACAGTTGCTCTGGGTTGCATCAGTTATGTTTTTCTAACTCTGTGCTATATCATCACAGTGGAGCTGAATCAAACCAAAGTCCAAATTACAGGCCACTGGTGGCTGTGAGGGAGTTGTCCCTCAGATACTCAGTGGTTAGTGTTGAAACAGAGAGGAAACAGGAAGTATTACATAGGTAGCAGAGCCTAAGTGTTCAAGAATTAAGAATTCTTAAACTTTTCTTTTGCATCAGCCACAAAACATGGTTCCGACATGCAGGATCCTTTAATAACGCCTCTGTTTCTTTGTCTCACTCTGCAGTGAGTGTACAGTATATTCACTGGCTGCCCCAGAACTGTCCTGAAAGTTGTCTGGTGAGCATGCGGCTCAGGAAAACCACCGGCATGTTGTCACCCAAAATCTGACACCACCTCCAGGCTTGAGCTCAAGGTAAACATGAATCCTGCCAACACACACACACACACACACACACACACACACACAGAGTCCATATGCATATACAAATACATACACACAGTAAGTCCTCTGACAAGCACATAAATTAGAGCATCTGACACAACGCACAGAGAGCGAGAGCCCTGTGACACAAAGCAAACATGTCATCCTAACCTCTGACGCACACATACACACAGCAGCGTATTTACCAAACAGTTGACTGTGGCTGCTGAGTACTCGGCCTGTCTCTTGGCTGCGTGTCACTCTGTCATCTTAATCCTTCTGGTATTTGCAGCATGTGACAATCGCATGCAGCAGCCAGTCATGGAGCGATTCATCCAGGATTCACCGGGCATGGCTTTGACTTTTCTTTTTGTTTTCTACACAAACATTCTCGTGCAGTTGCATTTCTTTATTTTTTTTGTGTGTGTAACATGTTTGCAAACCAACCAGCTTTTGCTTCATGACATTACTTTGTCACATTAGGGATGATACTGGTTTTTGCCTTTTTTTGTTAACCCAGGCTTTCTGCTGCAGGCTCTGTGTGCACTCACATAAAACAGGGCGTTTGTAGGGTCAATGTAGAGCTTTTTACAGTCGATTTGAAACTGAATCTCCAGACCAGGTTATGTGTTCAGCAAAAGTTACCTTGGTGATTTAGTCGGGGTAAAAGAGCCACATTTGTGATATTGAAAACTTTGGCTTTAGTTTCAGCATGCCTCTCTAACAAATTAATCTGCTGATGCTTGGATTAATTTATGTTTAACATTAGAGGCATGGAGGTGGACAGCTTGTTCCTTAATAACAGAACAGCCATGTCTAATTTTCCTCAGTGGAGCAGAACATCAGAGCAAAACTGATTCTGTTTCCAAAACTACTTTTTGTTGACTTTGTCTGGTCTTTTTTCTCCATCCCCCTCATATTATTAGATGTGCCTCAGAGCTCCATACCTGAACCACTGCTGTTCTCCACTGATGTAAATATTCTTGGTGGCAATTAATCAAATGCTGGGCTTCCTTTCTGTGCAGATGATACAGTTATCTATTGCTCACCCTCTTCAGACAAACAAACTCTTGAAATCTTTTGATGTTCCTCAAACACAGACCAAATTCACACTATTTTTAAGGAGCTAATCCCCCAGTTGAAATTAAATGGTCACAACATACACTGTAAGTATTTGGCAGGGATGCACTGACACACTGCAGTGTTTTAAATAATGATGATTCTTGTAGCTATCCATTTTTTTGTTAGCTTTGTTTTTTTTTCTTGATATTCATATCCAACTTTGTGTCATGTAAGTATATGTAGATCTTTATTTTAAAGAATAACTGACATGTTTTTTCTAGGGTCTTTCCCATATTTCAGCACTATTTTGCTGTTTTTCCCTTTAAACGCCTGTAATTTGCATGACCGTTAAACTTTATTTTGAATAACTGTAATAGAGGCATCAGTAATTTTTGTGTGTTTATCTGATGTTACCCAAGTTGCGAGATTGTCTACAAAACACAGTCTACACGCTAAATACAGTTTCAAACTATCTGTCAATGGAACCTGGCAACCTGATTCAAGGTGTGTGTGTTCACCTAAACTCTGTACAGACACTCCAGTTAGATGATAAATTTATTAGCTCTTGTTTAACCATTGTGTACTGTGAAGACAAACTAAAGAGTAATGCTTTAAAAATACACCAAAATCAATATGTCACTAAAGGAGTTTTTGACTTGTATATTTGGAAATCTACAGTTGGAAAGATTTTCATCGAATTCAAGCTTCAGGAAGTATTAATGCGTATCAAAACATGAAAACACAAACAATGCATCTTTCCAGTCATAGACAGTGAGTTTCACAAATTTTTAATGCTGAAAGAACTGAGATATTAAAAACATAGACAATTTAGGCATCGTAGTGTCACCAAAATCATTTCACACATCGCTGGTCTCCTGTTGGTTATTATAGGAACTTTGTTCTGGGAAAAAAGGCTTATGCCTACTTAATTTTACCAGGGAAATATTTAATATTTATAACAACACTGTTATACTTCTTCTTTCAGCTCTTCCCCTTAGGGGTCACCAAAGTGGATCATCTGCCTCTATCTCACCCTATCTCTAGTTTCCTCCTCTGTCACACCAACCTGCTGCATGTCCTCCTTTACTACATCCATGAACCTCCTCTGTGTTCTTCCTCTTTTTCTCCTGCCTAGCAGCTCCGTATTCAACATCCTTTGTCCAAAATCCACCATCCCTCCTCTGCCCATGTCCAAACTATCTCAGTCTTGCCTCTCTAACTTTCTCTCCAAAGTGCTCGACCTGAGCTGTCCCTCTGATATACTCATTTCTAATTCTCTCCAGTCTGGTCACTGCCAATGAAAATTTTAACGTCTTCTCTGCCACCTCCAGCTTGGGCTTGTCAGTGCTATACAGCATAGCAGATCTCACTGCCGTCTTGTAAACCTAACTTCACTATTACACTGTGTGATCAAAATCACTTCAGCTGGGGAAAAAAGCCTTGAATTCTTCCCCTCCCCTCCCCAAACCACAACTTACCAACCAACCAACCAACCAACCAATCATATTTTGAAATCTAAATGTTGGCAGGTATGGTTTAAAGTCATTTCAGCTCATTGTATTAGTTGCATTCCTAGTGTGAAATTGATCTGATACCACAGATAAATATCAAACACTGACATTGATAAATTACATCTTATTTGCCAATATGTCGCTATCAGTCAACCACAGTGATACGTCGGTGCAGCTGTAGTATTTGGTATTATTATTGATCAGAATTTATCATCACATGTTAAAAACCTTTTATGTAGGTTTCTTACTTGAAAATGAATCCCGTCAGCTTTTTACCTTTTTTTTCTTTACCTGCTTTTTATGAATGCAGCTGATCCTGAGACCTGCAGAAGTTGGTTTCTGTTTGACATGTTATTATTACTTTATTACACTGTTGTTCTCTGCATGGTGCTGCTGTCTGCAGTTTTTCCCATTGCTTGGCTTATAGTTTTATTTAAATCTCTCTTTGGGTTTGCTCCTTTTTATTTTTGTGCACACATGTAAAACCCAAAATTAACACGGCCTTTGCTTTTGAAATATTTCACAAATATTTGTCCCCAGAGTTAGAAAAAATTTCCCAAAAAAGCTTCAAATATACTTCCAATTTTTCCTGTAATAAAAAAGAGAAGGACCTGATTTTGTCAGAGCTGGTTACTGTGGGAGGATTTGAATAGATTTTAAAGGATAGAGAAAGTACTCTTGGGCGGTGTGATAGAGTCAATTAATGCTGTTTCATTAGGGCATTAGTATGCTCATTTTTCAACTCGCAAGGTTACTGTTGCAAAGGGGTATATTTTAAAGAAAAATAAAAAGCATAAAGCAAAACCTAAAGGTTTCAAAGGGATATGAACCACTGTGTTCTGGCTGATAAACCTGCGGCTTGCGTCACTGTTGTCCTTTCAGTCTTCTAATGTGGACTTTGTAGGCTGTAACCGGTTCACCAAGGCACCGACACCAAAGGACAGCTTGTGCATAGCGGGAAGACACAGGTGGCGTCTGACAAAATGGCATTTTGACGTTGCTCTTTTATTGCTCATGAACTGGACATTGTGTTCCCTCATTTCTAATGTGTGGCAGTCATATTTGTCTTTTTCTGTAACGTTTGCTGCTCTCTTGGGCAAGTTAATCCTGAAAAGGTTTATTCTTAGGGGGACCTATGCCAGGTGAACTGAAGGAGATAATAATAATAATAAAAAACTGCAATGATATGTTAACTAATGAAGTTTTGTGACACATTAATGAACAAATATCTCTCTACAGGCTTTGTCCATTCTCTGCTGTTTATCTCAGAGTTTCATTACAGCATTAAGCTGGTGAATACCACAAAAAATAAAGGCTCTGGGTCAATGCCAGCTGCGTTTTAAGGCAACCATTTTAATAGGTATTGACGCCAGGTTTTAGCCACGTTTTCCCACCACGCTTAAAAGCCCATGTTCCACTGATTAGCTAATTAAAACCTAGAGCGAGGGCTATTGATCTGCTGAAGGGCAGTTGGGAGGCACCTGTCCCTCAGCTTGATGTGACCCTGGTTTTCTCACACACACACACACACACACACACACACACACACACACACACACACACTTATAGGGCCTGAAAGCATTACTAGATCCATATATTGGCTTCAAGTAGAAGTTATCACTTCTATTTTGAGAACATTTGCTTGTGATTACCAGTTGAAGAGGTGGTATTTTGTGTGTGTTTGTCTCTTCTGGATGTGTGTGTGTGTGTGTGTGGTAAAGAAGGCCACAGCCTCGGTTCGATCGGTCCCCTGGCAACCTCCCAGTAATGGTGGGTATTTATATCCAGAGCTATCAGACACCTGATGGAGGCAAATTACAGGCTTGTGGTTGGACAGGTAGCTATCAAGGTGTCAGCCCTCACTTTTAGAGAATCAAGACTTTCCTTTTTCTGCCAACTCGTATTACAGCTAATACCATGATATCATCAGACCTGTGTGAGCTTATTTTTTCTGTAAAGGGTAAATATAGTGTGATGAGTTAAAAGCAGGCTCTAGGAAAATCAAAGAACCGAGTGGTGTCATGTTGGGAATTTTTGGAAAAGAGTCACTGTGGTGAATAAATACGTGATGATTAGTAATTCAACAGATTTAATTGGAAGCTCCCAATGATTTCTTAGTCACATGTGAGCTCTTATGTGAGCTCTACGTCATGCAGTTACTTTTAACCTTTGCACTATATCTTAGACTATGTGTACTGCACAGATGTATGCATGCTGATATAACTCTGAAGTCCATGTCCATGTGGGATCTGAAGCAGGGATGTTGGCAGCAGATCTGTCGAGTTCTGTGCATGGTGGATCAATTCCTCAATCAGACTGGGATATGGGGAGTTTAGAGGCCGAGTCAGCACCTTCGGATCTTTCTTTTTCTCCCTCAGTAGTTTTCACTGTGTGGCGAGGCACATAATCCTGGGTGGCGGTATTTGTGTTGCCATGGAGGGTTGTGTTTGGTCTACAAAAATGTTTAGCTGGGTGGTACCTGACAAAGTAACATCCACATAAACACAAGGATGTAAGTTGTTAAAGGAGAACATGTTTTGTGATGAGATTATTACTGTTATCCACTTCACCTGCCTGTGGTTTTAATGTTTTGGCTTTTTTGCTGTAATATCTCTGACCTGAAAAACAAAAACTGTGCAAATGTTAAAATACTATCTGGACTGTATGTCACACTCTAAAGGCTCACCCATAAACAGTATAAAAGGACGTACTCAAGGATCCCGGAAAATTCACCCCACTCAGACTTGTTAGGAAGAGGGAAACGATCCATAAGTGCCAAATGCACTTTTGTACCAGGCTGTAAATCAGCTTTTTAATGCTGTGAAGTCATGCCCGGATCAACTTGGATCAGACTCCCCTCCCCTTTCTTCAGTGATCAGACATATCATACAGGAATGTGAGCATACATGTACACAGAACAGTTCGAAATGGAGAGTCCGTACCTTACAGAAAAAAATGAAAAGTACCCATCACAATACAACTTCAAGTAAACCTCTATAGTACCTTATATTAAATGGAAAATGAAGCTGCCAGAGTTTTTCATGTTTTTTACAGTGAAAATTCTGTGTAATATAAGTTTTTGCACACACATACACACCTATTGTTATCTTCCTCTTTCTCTTTTTCCTCCTTTCAGCACTTCCTCACATAATAATAACAATAATAATAATAACGCATAATACTCTTTCTTGGTTTGTGAGGTGCAGCAGGCCCTGTACTGGTGAGGGCAGCATGGCTCATTCATTTTGGAAGTACCTTATCTGCTAGCTAGCTGACGTTGGGAGAGACCACTAACCTCAGCAATGTAGGGGAGAAACGGGGCAGGTAAAATACAGACTACTGTATTCTACCAATTATGTAACTGTTATGATAAAAAACTACATCTATGTTTTGATAATATATGGTTTCAAGATCTAATATTTGCAATAATACAATTCTGGTCTTTTTTTTCATTCGCCTCTTGGATGGGCCCCCAGCCGTACAGGGCCCCTGGGAACGTGCCCAGAATGCCCATTGGATAATCTGGCCCAGTGTAAAGTTGTACATTTTAACACAGGAGTCTATGGGGACTGACTCGTCCCACGTTGCCACTGGAGGAACTGCAGACATTAGTAAGTCTCATTGGCTTTGTTTTTCAGCTCCACGGGTTGCCCCTTGATAAATCCCTGTGGTCATTTGATGTGATGATCTTACATTAGTAATCACATCCCACTTTCCATAAAAACAGGTGACTTAACCAAAAAGGGAAGCTTTTTGGATTCATAAATTATGAGCCACAAAATATCCTGGTTTAAATCAGGATGTTTGTCATTTGTCTGCTTGGGATGGACTCTTGTTCTTTATAACCAAAAGGGCTCTGCTTCAGTTAGAATCTGACAAATATTGTGGACCAAGAGGACACCATTTCTCCTGTCTCCTGTTTTAGTTTAAAAACTAAGATGAAAAAAGGACAGAGAACTAAGATGAATAAGATAAAAGAAGTCATAAATAAATAAACATTCTTGAATTTACACATGTGATGTGGGGGTGCGGTATGCAGCATTATTGCACATGAGAAACCTGACAGTTGTAAGCAGCAGTACTAGCGACGGTTTAGATAACACTGTTGCACATTGTATTGCAGTAAAATAGCAGTGCATGACCGAGACAATATGTCCACACTGGAAGAGAAAAAAAAAAAAAACAGTGCACTGTGATTAGTCAGGTGTTGGACTTGAGGAGTCTAATGGCTTGAGAATAAAAGCTGTTCTTTAATCTGGTAGTCCGTGCAGCTGTACGGTAACAAGGAGAATAGCTGGTGTGCTGCCTGGCTATGATCCTTGATGATACTGTGGGCTGTACTCCTGTATTTCTGTTGGTCGTGCTTGTGCTGCGCTTTCCTCGATGCAGCGCAAGCCATAGAAAAGCGCAGCACATGCCGCTTCCTATGTGAAAGGACCTTAAGTACTGTATAAGTATTCCTGTTGGTAGAACCCCACCAGAAAAGAGCCATTGTCTCCATGAAATCTGTCCTGCATTCAGTCAACACAAAACACAGCAAAACACTTTGTTTTTTTAAACAGTGGTGCGTTGAATGCCCTGTTTTGCTACCCGAGCGTTGCACCTGTGGCAGGTCATTCATTGTGTGCACTGCCTTTTCAGTATGGCGGCGTTTATATACATGTTACTGCTGACAGGGTAACATTTCTGACACACTCACCAAATGGGAGCTGACATACTTGAAATCCTGTTGCCCACAGTTGTACCGTTTCAATAAAAAACATTTAGCTTGGAAAAAAGCAAAAGTTTTTTTTTAAAGGTTAAACTTGACCTTGACATGAGATTAAAGGCATTTCAGTTATTATTTAAAAGAAAGTGCCTTGGAGTTTTTATTTACTTTTAGTTTTACATTTGTAATATTTAGTATATACATTAGTAGGAAAGGAGTTTATATTTTTAATATAATAAAGATGTTTATTTCACATTTCAAATTTAATAAGTTGCCTTGGCAAAATAAAAATAAAAGAAATGATAATGTTATGAAGTAGTGTGGGGATTTATGGAATTAATCTAAGTGGAAACGGACAAAATTAAAAGTATCTTGGTAGGAAAATCAGTGTGTGCCTGTATAACAGCAGAAGGTTAACTGAGGTTGACAGACATTGAATATTTCATTGGCACAGTTATGCAATTTAAACACACACACACACACACACACATACACACACACACGCACATTCACCTGTGTGGAAAGTAGGCCATGTTAGTTCCATAATCACTCTCTTTCATAATGAGACTTACCTAACCGCTGATCCTGTCGTGGATAAGTTTGAAATAGCAAATAAACTCTGTGTGTTTGTGTATGTGCAGTCGAGCGTTTCCCCTTTCATTGCAATGAATATTTATACTGCTGACCAGCAGCCGAGGGAAACTAAGCGCTGTGTGAGTGTGCTGCATTTGTGTAGATGTGTTGATGCATCAGTCCAAACGCTGCGTATGTGTATATAAAGATGGCGTGCATTTGATGGTGTGGCGCACACAGACTCATATTTCCTCCTCTGTATTCATTAGCCTCCCGCCCGTCTCTCCTGGGATCGAGGATTAGCCCGAGACGGGAAATGAATGCTTTCTGGGTAGATGGCGTTTTCTCGGCCAGCAGCAGGAGGGCCATTGTCTGGTTTGATATCCACGCAGGACACGGGACATCTGATCTGGCAGCCCTGACACACTTGACACAGCAGTTAGAACTGGGGGGAGAGGAAGGTGAACCTTGCTGACAGGAAGTGATGCGGTTTCCATCTGGGGACTGCTGTTTGATTGGGGGGAACTAAATGTGTATGTGATTGGCTTTATTGGCTTCCTGTTGACAAGTGGGGACATGGAAGCTGATTGTGGTGTGAATCATTAAAATGTGTTAAGAATTGATTTTTCTTCCTAACAGGATGTAAAGAGTCAGCATATAAGCCTTTATTGGAAAGCAGGTTAGAGAGTAAACAATAAGAAGCAGCTCTATACTGAGGGCGGCTGAAATTTTGATGCAATCAGTGGTAGCTGCATAAATTCAAAGAAGCTTTCATAATGCATTAGCAGCTTCTTGTAATATTCTGCTTCATTACTGAATAATGCCACATCAGGAAATAGATTTTTTTTTTTCAACTAATCTTAAAAAAATTCTCGAGGACAAAATTACTCCCTGTAAATGGTGGCATTAAGCTTCGGAGAAAAAAAAGCACATCTTCCACCATGATGCCCCCGTCCCCTCACTCCCTGGCCCGCAAAATCCATCAAGGGAATTTAAGTAGCTGTTAATTACTTCCCTGTCCCCATTGAAAAGAGGAAGAGAGTGGGAGAGAAATCAAGAGAGAGACAGAGAGAGAGAGAGATTTTAAAAGAGCTAATGCTTTGCTGCAGTGCAAATCCTCTCTGCCTAACAAAACCAAATCAATCTATACCCCTCAGCCATCCACAAACCGCTCCACGCTCACACATACACAGGAAGATGATCCTGTAAATCTGTGGTCTCGAGGGGCTGTTTGAGTGCTGCTCCAGGGCTTTTTTTGGGGGGGGGAGGGGCTTACCATGGGGGTTCAGGGATTGAAGGAAAGGCGTAAATATCCCTAAATTGCAGCTAAAATGTAACATTAGGATTGGTAAGCCCCACTTTCGCCCATAATGTTCCACAGCACTAAACCATTGCGCTAAATGACCTCTATTACAGAGCCTGAACCCATTAAGTCAATACAGGAGAGATTACCTGTGAAGTAGAGGCAACTAGCCTGCCTTCTCTGACAGACGAGCCCCCCCAACCCAAGAAAAAAAGCCAGGGGCAAAATTTGATTTGGGGTGTGTGTGGCCTGTACCTGTGGGTTAGAATTAGAGGATGTAGTATCGACCTCTGCCTGCTTGTTTGGAAGGAATGTGTGAACGGGGGCGTGAGGGTTGATCACAGTGCAAATGGCACAGATTAAAACCAGGGATGTGCGATTTAAGTGAGACTCTGTAAGCTGAAGTAGAACGGCTGCAGGGGTCAGGTGGTTAGCAACAAAGTCTTGTACTCAGGTCCAGCAACAGTCTGCATTTCATCAGGGTCCACATGTCTTCATGAAACCCAAAACCAAAAATATAAACACACTGTGCAAAAATAATTGTTTGGTAATGACAACGACAAACTCACACAAAAATCACATTAGCATCAGATCCTTCCAGGTGAGTGTAATTTATTTCAATTTAAAAAGGTATTTAGCATCACTTTTCTTTAACCTGAACCATTTTTCTAATGTTATATTTTCAGTATGTGTTTTAAATAAACTGATTTCATAAATATGGCCACATCAAGAGAAAAAAAAATGACTCATTAATATTATCAGCAAAAACACGCCCTACAGGCAGTTTTTGCTCAGCCTGCGACCCTTTTTAAAATTCTTCATTCTGTATTTAGTGGTGAGTTGAACAAAATTCCATCAGATTTTGGTGACCATTAAACAGGGTCAGCAGCAGATGATCTGGTCGGGCAACCAACTTTGATTCGGGGGGCATTCGGCTCAAGTCACTTTGCTGTTCTAAATAAAAAAACCCAAACAACCCACGCTATGCATATTTACAACCATATACGCGTAGTACACTCATAGAGAAATGTAGCCACAGTTTTAAAAGTGCAAAAATGTCTGTCTTAGATTGCAGAGGCAAAGCAGGAGACAAACAGGAGAGACATTTCTCTGGGTGTAGAAGTGGATCAATTAACTCATCACACGGTAGGACAGTTGAATATCCTCAATACATTTCCATTAGTTTTGCAATTTTCAAGTAGGGTAATGCTTACAAACTAGCTGCACGAGCTGATGAATGACCTCTTTTTAGTTTCAAAGAGACATGAGGGGTGCTTCCCAAAGTCTGACCTGCAATGGCCCATCTGCTCCGTGTCCTCCTCAGTCATGCTGCAGAAGCACTAAACTACTGTTAGCCGAATAATTAAACTGAGCTCGCACTGCAATAACTTATCGGTGATATGGTAATTTATGTTTTTCAGTATCAAATTGTTTAATTAATGTAACTTATAGTTGAAGTATATCAGTAGATTTCAGCTGAGGGGGCACAGGGACTTTATTAGGCGGAGCTGGACCTCTGAGGCCTGTCCATGACGCTGCCGCTGCCATTAAGTACGGGTGATGTACGTTGAACGTGACCTCGCATTCACAGGAGGATGATGAAATTAACATAATATATAGAAAAATGGAAAGAATTTGGATTTATAATAATTTTTGATAATAATAAAATACTGTATGTGTGATGATGTTTGTGCAAAGATTCGTTCATTTGTTCCTTTAAGGAGGAGATAGGGTACATACAGACATATTTACATACATGTGCTGTGATCATTGTAGTAAGATGACATGACATTTTGAAAGGACAACTAAGTAAATTATATGCGGGCTTAAAGGACGTACATACCCAGCTGAGCTTCAGGAAGGACCCGACACATCCACGCAGCAGCCTGCTCTTCATGATACCCTCTGTTATGAGATACAGGATCCACAAATAATGAGCACACACAACACATAAGCAAATTATATTTACATTCACAAATGTATTCTCATCCCATACACTGCCTATGGTACACTCATTTATATTACTTTACAGCATATATATTTTTCCCTTTATTAATACTCTTTTAGTATTTTTAATTATTCTAATTGTATAATTAAACATCTTGAATCTGATGAGACTGATTTCAATTATTCATTTATTTAGTTTAATTTGTATTATTTATTATTTATTTTATTTAACCTTTATTTTACGAGTGATTAGGAACACATTATAGGTATAGGCTTCAGAGTGGGGAATTTAACTCCTCGTCGTCTCTTTCTTTCTATTGTCACCCATTGTGTGTGAGCAAAGATGCACCAAGGCCAACACACTCTGCTTACTCCATGTGTGCCTCACCTTCTGCTTTATACTAGAATGATAGTGCTACATTATTGAGTGAAAATAATACACAGCCTGGATTCAACCAACTGTGAGCTACAAAGCAGTGGATGGCAAACAAATTGCTGTGTACTTCATAATGATTAACAACTGCTGTTGATTCTTTGCCTTCGTGTGAATGTTTGTTGTAGAGAGTATTAAGTTAAAGATCTGTAATCTTCACCTGAATCCTAAAACCTGTATCTCTTTCACTAATTTTCTCCCATAAATCCATCCCTCTTTCTTTTCCCCTCCTCTTCTGCAACATACTTTTGTTTTGTTTTCTACCATAGAGCCCGTAACCATGCCAGTGCTTTACGCCACATGTTTGCCATCACAAAATCAGGTCTGAAAATGAAGCCGCGTGTTTTATTTGTGTATTTTCTTATCAGATGCTCCACGATCATAACAAGGTGCCGGTGACGATGACAAGCTTAATGTAATGCATGTTTGCACTCATGCATGCATGCATGTGTGTGTGGACCAAAAGTGAGGAGTGTGTGGTGTTTGTTGCCATAGTAGACATCCCGCAGGGACCGGATAGCGGTGGAGATAGAGGGAGGACGTTTTTAAGCACTTCAAAGTGGCCTCATTCCACACAGCTGAGCTCAGAGGTGCACCCGTGTGTGTGTGTTCTCCCCTCTTTAGACCTCAGTGTACATGTATGTCTGTGTGTTAATGCATAAATGACATGTGTGTGTTGGTGTGCTTGGTATATTTTGCATATGTAAACATGTGCATGTGAGGAAAAGGTGAATTGCTGTACCTGACTTTGTTTATGCCCTTTTCCAATCTGGGTTCCTCCTGGGAATGAACTACAAACAGAATTTCAGCGCTTTGGGCCTCTTTTTGAGTCGGGTGTGTGTTTGTGTGGAAGCTGTTTCATGTGTGTATTTAACAAAAAATAAATAAAAAAAATAACATCTCACGCATACATAGTGTAGAAGCGAGGAAAAGTGGAGAAAGTGAAAAAGCGGCATATGTCACAGTGACTGATGTGTTACTGGTTTGAGCCTCGGCTGCGGTGAAAGTGAAATCCACTGTCTATTGCTTTGTCTCCTCTTTCCCCGCAGGAGAAAATGGAAATAGCCAACATCGAACCGACGCAGTCAATACCACTCACCAGAAAAGAGCTGAAAGGGACTCTCGCTGCTGCCGCCACAGAAAAGAGTGATGGAGGGAGGAGTGGGCGATAGCTAGAGTATGTCAGGTTTCATCTGCCCTGTGTGACACACAACTCTCTGACAGCTCTGCTGTTCTCAATCTCCAAGTCTCCAAACTATCTTTCTAATGCTCACTCTCTCTCTCTTTTCACTTGTTTTCCTCTTTTTCTCTCATGTACTCTTTTTCTATGTCTTTCCCTCTGTTTCCACTTCTCACTGTATCTTTATCAGTCTCTCACCCCCTCTGGGCTGCCATTTTGCAGCATATGGCTCTCCCACACAAGTGCTCACACATGCATCGCCATATGCGTTTGCTCGCCTCTCTTTCTTTTCTTCTCCTCTGTTAATTTCTTCCATCTCTGTCTATATGAAATGAATGCCTGTCCAAGTTAGATGCATTTAAATGAGATAAATATGAAGAAGAAGAAACAAAATAGAGGAGGATTGAGTCTTTCCTGAAAAAAATGTGAAGGGAAAGCACATGGCGACTGGCTTCCATCTCTGATAAAATATTTAGTTGCCACTGAGCAAGGCTAGGAAATTTTCTTTTCTGTCTTTTGTTGTTTTCATTGACCTTTTGAGTGGCTGTACAGCCTGCCTTTCAGGGATTCCTGAGCTGTCCATCACTGTGAAATGCCATGTCTCCACACCTGATTTGATTTGTCAACCTCTTCCAGTCCTCTGCCCACTTTTGTTTCAAACAAGTGGAGCATGTAGCTACAGGCTGTAAACTTTTTCCATTCAGCCTCGAGCTGTTTGAATTGTTGAAACAGTGGTAAACTGGGCAGGTGTGAATCCCTGTAACTGTTTGTGTGTGCATGTGTGTGTGAAGCAGTGTGTGTGTCAGAGCTGAAAAATGTTGACAGTAAACTGTAACATGTTGCACAGAGGGGCTGCCTGACAAGGAACTGAAACTTTAAAATCTGTGATGCATATGACAAAGAGAGTTACTGTACCTGCACATGACCCATGCAGTAATGTTTTAGATTTCAGTTATTACTGATCTAATTAGGGTTAGAAGTGACGGAAACTGATAATTGTGGTCTTTTTCTCAGTAGCATAGGATTATTTGTGTTCCAGTTCAGAAACAAAGAGGATTAATATGGTGAGACCTTAAGAAGGTGACATCTGGTTCTAGTTTACTGAGGTGCAGAAACTAATGAAATTATTTGATAAACAGCACATTATCACTAAAGCAGAAATCCACTCATAAAAAGGGGAATAAATAAGACTTTAAAGGGAACCTATTATGTTATTTTTCACTTTCATATTTTTTATTCTTGGGCCCCAGTAGAGTAGTTTTGTATGTAGAGTTCAGAATAATCCTTGTTTATCTCATACTTATATCTTTGCCATTTTTGCTCACATCTCTTTAAGCCATCTTTTCTGTGATTGGCTGGCTCTTGTGAACAGAAGGTTTGAACAGCTGGTCTGTGAGGCTTGTGTGCCTAAGATGACCATATTAATATTATCCCCTGTCTGTGACATCACACTGAGCCAAGAGTGGAAAAAAATGAAACCGAGTGTTTAGAGCAGTCTGAGGTCTGAGCTTTTGGCTCACAGGGATTACACATCCATTGACATCATTATTTAAAATCTTACTATAACTAGCGTGCGACGCTTTTTCAAATTCTTCATTCTGTACTTAGTGCTCAGTCGAACAAAATTTGGTGACCGTTAAGTTATGTATGGGCAGCGTGAAACAAACACAAATGGAGAACGTAACATTGCTTTTTAAGGGGGATGATGCATTTTAAAATCAAAAGAATTGGAATTTATAATAAATGTTTTTTTAAAAACATATAGATGTTAATAATTGCTGTATGTGTGACAATGCTCATGCAAAGTTTCGTTTAGATTGGTCGACCCATTAAGAAGGAGATGGGGTACATACAGACGTGTATACATACATGATGACCGTAGTGTATGTATGTATGTCTGTTCCTGAACTCCTTCTAGACGCATTAATTACTATGTAAACAGCCTAGTGTACCAGGATTATCAACATCTATGTATCTTTTGGGAATTATTTTTATAACACTCAAATCCTTACAAATTATATATATCGTACATAGTAGCTGATTTCAAAATGAACGGCGACATTACGTCTACGTTATATGTATGTTGTTTTTCATGCAATGGCACTTTGGCATCACTGGAATGTGTTGTCATGCATATCTGCAAATAACTGCTCATTAAACAGTGACACTAATGTCTGTAATTGAATACTTTGTCTTATACAATGAATATATAACTTGGAGAGAAGAACAATAAATATATGTTTTTATTATTTATGAACAGCTGTTTTTACCATCTCACTATATATAGTGATATAATGAACATAAAAAAAAACCCATGATAAATTAACATACGTGTCTGTGTTTTTCATACATGACCGAAGCAAACAAGCACTACAGGCTAGTATACGTAAGGATAATAGGTTCATTTTAAATAATGATTGCAGAGTATACATCATGTCAATATTCTTTATAAAGGCTAAAATTATGAACCATAAATGATCCTTAAAGAGCTTTATAATCTGTCCAGCTTTTACTTTGATGCTCTCTCTTTTACTTAGATTCTTTAAGAGAGCTGTTCATACTAGGGATAGTGTTGGTGACTAATTTACTAGTCAGTTCACCCTGAGAGGCCTCAACCCTAACCCCATGTTCTAAAGAAAAGCTAATTTTCAGGAAAGAATTTACATAGTTTTTGATGTGTTTTAGTTTAATTTAGGGATGTTCCCGGCAAGAAACGAGATAAAAAAAATTAGACTGGTCGACTGGTCTAAAAGACAGAAACCCCCCAGAAAACATTTAAAACTAAGCACACTTTAAAAGGTTAAACACTGATTGACACTGAAACAAATATTTCAGCTTCCCATTGTAGACAGAGAGAGGTGCTGCTGTCTGTTAGCAGCTGGTGGCATTGTCACATCTTTTTTAAATAAAATAAGAATGATCAGGTTATCTATTAGTATTTCTGGTACTGACTAATCTTCTAGCTGACTAGTTTTGCAAATCCCTAGTTCAGACTAAGAAACAGAACCACCATTATGTTAATGAAAATAATTATTCTAGGCTTCTGTAAAGTTTCCAAACATTCAGATTGTTTTGTGAATAAAAATGAAGCAGGAATACAAGACAGAGTTATGAATAGAGAACAGACTACAAGTAGTATTTGGGCAGTTACGCATTTGTTGTTGACAGATGGCTCGAGTTTGATTGAGAGTTGCTATTTAGATGGAGGAAGAGTTGTCTGTCATTATGAGGAGCAAAATGGTGATCATGCAAGCAGATAAGATGAAAAAGTAATCTGTCAAGGACATCAAGATGATTGGGTTGGGAAAAAAAAAAGACAAACAATGTGTTAGACTGAAGAGCACGTCTTAAAGATGAGCATAAAATTCTTTGGATAGTGAAGAAAATTCCCTTTATGACTGCACAGTGTGCCAGGAATGTTCTCCAGGGTGTACACATTTCCTTGTCAACAATCAAGAAACAACTTTATATCGTCAACCTCAGAGGATTCAGAAGGAGATGCAAAAACAGAAAGGCCAGTTGTTCACAAAAACAGACAAAAAAGAAACCTGTAGAGTTATGGAGTAAAGATTTTCACTCACTATCAAAATGATGGAAAAAAGCCATTTATTGATGGTTTGACTGCTTGACAGAAGCAACAGGATGACTGTGGAGTTACACGGGAGTCTGCTCAGATTCAGTGCACCAATCCTAAGAAAGCCAAAGCAACAAAAGAGCTTAGTGGAATTTTTGGTTGGATTTCCCAATTTAGGAATTTGTTCTGTTCACTTCTGAGACAGACAGACCCTCTCTACTTTTAAGATCAGGCTTAAAACTTTCCTTTTTGATAAAGCTTATAGTTAGGGCTGGATCAGGTGACCCTGAACCCTCCCTTAGTTATGCTGCAATAGGCCTAGGCTGCTGGCGGATTCCCCTGATGCACTGAGTGTTTCTTCTTCATTCACCTCTTTACACCACTTTGCATTTAATCATTAGTTATTATTAAACTCTGGCTCTCTTCCACAGTCTGTCTTTTGTACTGTCTCCCTCCCCTCACCCCCATGAAGATACTGTGTGAAAACTTAAAAATTCACCAAAGTTATTACCTTTCATCTAGTCTACTAAAATCGGACTAATTACTATTCTTGCTGGTGGCTCTACAGAAAAGGTGAGAGAATCACCATTTTCTGGAGAACAGAAACATTTGTACAAAATTTCTAACGAGCCAGCAAATGTTTCTGTTTCTAGAGCCATGACTTGACTACCAGCTACAATCAGGCTTGACTGCTTTGAAACATGACATTCGTCTTTCAGTTCTTGACCTCTTGATAGCGCCTTTAGCACTTATTATGTGTGTCATCAATTTTATAAAGATTCTAAATACCATTTCAAAATGATAGTGTCTACATGGTTTATCTTTTTAATAATAGTATGCAAACACCCAAAATAATTAAAAAATGCCTTTGCAAGCTTACAAAGACTTGTGATATTTGCTGTCTCCTGTTACCTGATGGCACTGAGGACCTGTGGGTGCTGACTCATTCCTAGATAGTCGTTGCTGCACCAGACGGACACCTGGGAGCCCTCCCGCCCAGAGATGGAGTAATCCTGAGCAAAAGGGAAGACCTCAGCACTTCTGTTCACT
Organism: Heterochromis multidens; assembly: GCA_015108495.1. Taxonomy (NCBI): domain Eukaryota; kingdom Metazoa; phylum Chordata; class Actinopteri; order Cichliformes; family Cichlidae; genus Heterochromis; species Heterochromis multidens. Next base: position 25,790 of record VUQS01037130.1, read on the forward strand.
GTCTTGAAGACTCTGTATGTGTGGTCCTTCTTTTTCACAGCAATCTTCTCCATGAAGAACTGATCGTAGTCATAGCTGGGGCCTGCTGTGGGAAGAATAGTTTTGACCTGGTGTCGGTTACTCTACAGCATTCAATAGACAGTTTTTTATTACCGTGCAAATAAAAACATGTTTATTATACCATTAGATTTTAACATCATATGATTAGAGGCGAGCAGCCCATTTATCTGTATAACATACCCATGTTGTCTTTGAGGAGGTGGGTAACAGTGTTGGGTTGAGCTGATGTTGGGAACACTGAATCTTTTACACCTTTCAGCAGAGAAGTTATCAAACCTGTGAGAGAGGAGTGTAGTTCCATCAAATGTGTGAACATTTTGTCCTGTATTTTTGTAATTTGTTGAATTTGCTCCTATTAAAACTCAAATTCTGCATCACTGCAGCTATATAATTCCTACTACCTTCTTGGACATCCTCCTGTACTTCAGGGCTGGCTCGGACCATCCCAATTTGGGAGCTGACAAAAGGGCAGCCCTTTGATGCAGACACAGCCACCTGAGTAGCAGTCTGAGCAAAGAGCCTCCTTTGTTCAGCTGTGGGAAGTTGGTGATCCTGGGGTTTGGTGGCCGAGATATTCAGCTTGGCATCCAGAGAGTCTGGGCCGCTCACGGTGATCTGACGAGCAATGATGGGGCATTGGTCTGCAAAAGACAGCAAGGCAGCTCCAGTTCTCCTTAAAGCCAGCTTTGGAACCGACTTCAGGAAGGGACAGTGATGGAGGAAGGCAGTCATGATTCTGAAGCTGTTCTTACTCTGGGTTAAGACAGAAGATGGGGTAATCAGGACATTCTTTAAAGCTTTTGCCTTATGTCAGTGAAGATTATAAATTTAATTTTATATAGGCTCTCTGAAACAACAGAGACTTATTTATTTAATTATTTTAGGTAAAAATACACTGTTTTAGTCAAATATACTGTATAATTCCCTAGCTGCCTTCACAAATGAAATGTTAAGCCTTAGCTTAATATGCAAAAATGCAAAATGATGATAACAGGGGTATGACTCAACTTGACTGGTAATGGTTCAGCTCAGCTACAGAGAGCAGTAGGTGCCTCCTCCTGGGTGCGGCATGCAGCAGCTGCTTATCTTAACTCTGCAGGCACTTAAGAGCTACCCTTACAGACATCATCAGCTGAGGCTGATTACCATGGAAGCTTTCAAATAATCCTTGATAAAACAGACATTTCTTTTTGATTAATGGCCATTATTTCCTTGCTGTTAAAGGTTTTTCAGACTCAGGAAAAATACTGAGTCTGAAAAAATCTGCCAAGGCATACTCCACCAAACAAATGTACTGATCTGTATTGTAATTTGCTGGCCATTGGAGGCGGCTTGTATGATGATAACCTGTTCTTGCGATCTCTGGTTTTCTCTTGTTGTCTGATGTCATCTTTAAGTTAGTACAGAGTGCTACTCCCATTTAAACCCCAAAAGTAGGTTAAATTCTCATTTCACCTTTCCATTGTTGTGTTAATTAATTAGCAAAAAAGCCTGCATCCTCGAGCTGGAATTTATGAATTACGGAGTATCCACGCCTGATGTTATCATCTCACTCAAGAATATGTGAATCAAATGTCTACAATTACCACAAAAATAAAAAAAAAATGGCCATAATTTTAGAAATGATTGCAACAGTGTTAATAATGAAGAAAGCTCACCTGTTGACCTGCACTGAGGACGAACTTCCAAACAGCAAATAGACAGAGGGTCAGTAAGTGTCAACAGTTATCGGTCAGATGTTGAGGAGCATTATGCAATCGGCTCAGTTCCCACCCATCAGAGGTGTCATGTGGATCTCAGCTTTGGGGGGCCACAAAGGGTGTTGTTTGTGTTTGTGGGAGGTGCAAAGATACTGATAGGGTTCCTATCGACACGCGCTGTGTTGTGACACCCGCTGCCACTTAAAATAATGGTGAGAACAAGTTTGTGGTAACAAACTTAACATCTTCATCTTCTTCAGCTTGTGAATATAAGATCTATTACACCGCAAGAAAGCGCACATGAAGATACTGTAAAAAATGAGCTTATAATATCAGAAGATATAACGTCACAAAGTCACATAGCAATGTTTTACAAATGTTGAATGCTATACTATCAGTCTTTTGGCTCTTTATTTTTACTTTAACACAGAAATGAGGACATTTTATGGTGAGGAATTAACACGTCTTCACAAGTGTAGCGTGTGAAAGATATACTGTATACAGTTTTACATTTGTTTTAAATAACAACAAGAACTGTCTCTGTAATGATGTAATTTATTCACACAGTAAGTTTACAAAGCAGGTACAGATGAAGGTTATAGGAAATAAATGTTCACAAATTGTTTGCTACACCTGCAAATGTATTGTTTCCTTTAACTACTTGTAATGTTGGGAGTTTATACTCTGCTTAAATGCTAAATAAGGGGGTTAGAATAATCAGCCCCATCATGACTATAAACAGACTTTATTATAGTAGGACACAAAAAAAAACAGTAGTTTCACTACAGGTTACTGGCATTTTTTAGTTTTTAGCATATTTAAGGCTGTGGGGATATTATAATTTGGGCTGATGATATTAAAAGAGGTATATCTGTTAAGGGCTATCTAGAGCATAAACAGCATAAATAAATGTGGCATAAAAGTGCACCTTTATTGTTAAGGTAGATTTTCCAAAGAAAATGACAAAGTGCAAAAAACATCCCAACAGAGAAAAGGGCAAAATTAATCCAAAAACCAGGCTAGAGCACACGAGGAAAATAAATGCAGGGAGCAACACAGTACGATGCAACAAAGAACTAAGAAGAGACAGAGACTATAAATGCACAGAAGGTAACAAGGGAACTGGGAACAGGAGGGAAAGTAAACACAGCTGAAAACAATCAAGAATGTAAAGGAAGTAAAACTAAATGCAAAAACACAAGAGTAACTAAACAGGGAAACACAGGTAATAGTAAACTAGACATGGGGGAAAGACATGAAAGACAAAAGGAACTAATAAACTCTAATACCAACAGAAAATTCAACTAAGAACTAAAGACTCAAATTACTAAGGAAATATAAGATGAAAAAGTAAAAAAATAAACAAACTAAGACCCAAATAGAGAATATTTCATAATAAACAACAATTCAAAGGCCATAAACTGAAAAACCCTCTATCAAAACCCAGGGCCATGACAGCTTCTTCTTCTTCTTTCAGCTGCTCCCTTTAGGGGTCGCCACAGCGGATCATCTGCCCCCATCTCACCCTATCCCTAGCATCCACCTCTGTTGCACCAACCCTCTGATTGTCCTTCTTTACTACATCCATGAACCTCCTCTGAGGTCTTTCTCTTTTCCTCCTGCCCTGCAGCTCCATCTTCAACATCCTCTGTCCAATATAGCCACTATCCCTCCTTTGCACATGAAAATCTTGACTTTGCCACCTCCAGCTCTGCCTGCTCTTTTTTTTAGTGCCACAGTCTCCAAACCATGCATTATAACAGGTCTCACTACCATCTTGTAAACCTTCCCTTTCATTCTTCCTGCTATCTTGTCACAGATACCCCCTGACACTCGTCTCCACCCGCTCCACCCTGCCTGCACTCTCTTCTTCACCTCTCTTGTTCACCGTCCGTTGCTTTGGTTGACTCCAGTTATTTATTTAAACTCATCACTGATTACAGTGCAGGAAATAAAATAATATCTCAGGAGTTCTGCCTGTCGCTTCGACAAGCTGCTCCTGGTACTCTGTTTTCTTTATCCCCTTCAGCCAGCCTGTAATTACTCGATCACGTGACAGAGTGAGTGCGCTCTCACCAGCAGGTGGAGATGATGCATTCCTCGGATTTTATGAATCGCTGCTACGGGGTCGTGTAAGAGGCGGAGTTTTTCTGCTGCTGTCGACGCGCAGGCGGCGGGCTGCAGGCAGAGGGCAGCAGGCAGGGTTTAGCTCATCCTGACTGGATCACAGGAGCAGCATCACCATCGTCCACCATCCTCCCTGACAAGGGCAACCTCTGTAGACGACACAGCACACAACCTTTTTCCAACAAGAGTAAGACGAAAAGGCACAAAATCGTAAGGAAAGCAGCAAGATGCTGGCCTGTACAGAGCTCATCACCATGTGTCTTCAGTCTGCCAAGCACGAACACTTGAGAAAGCAGCAGGAGCTTGACCACAACCATAATCAAGGGATCTCTTTATTTCAGGATGTAAGTACACAGTATGTTTTTATAGTTGCAAGATAAAAAAAACAAAACAAAAAGAAAAACATCTGTTATTTCTTAATAATATATATTTTTAAAATATACTTTTTTCCCAGTAATCTTGTGTATGATTGCCTTTAGACGTGTTCTGCTCATGTCCACCTTTTGGGGGTCGTTTAACAAAAGCGCAGTATGAGTAATGCACTGTTCTTCATTCTTCTCTTTGGATCATACTGAGTTAATGCATGTCAGTCTACTATTCACGTGTGTGTTGAACAGCAACACTATTATGTAAGAAAGGTGATTGTATGCCCATCATTGCGTCAATAACAAAAGAGATACCAAACCATCTGACATATTTTCTTTGCTAGAACTGACCTTTTACCTGTAAAGAATTGCAATGCAGTCTTTTTATTTTTATTTTTAATATAATATTAAGGGTCATGCCCTAGATGAAACAATTTATTACTGTATAATAGGATTTTTTTAATAGCATTCTTCCCCTCGCTGTGATAGAAATGCCTTTCACAAGTAAAAAGATCCTACATTTTGAATTATTCACTCTGGAAATTACACAATATCACAACTACAGAAATGTTTCCCAACTAAGCAACCTAGATCTTCTTCATTTTGCCACAGAATAAAAAAAAAAAAATGCAGGTTATCCCTAAAGCAATGCTTTGTGTTTTGTACCACAATGACTCTTTTTACTTACCCACAAACTAGAAGATAGTGAATTAGCAGCATCATTTCCCAGCGTTAGACTTTCTGACAGCAGACTGCAAATTAAATTCACTTTCCTCAAGGCAGATCATTGGCCAGCAACTCGGAAATCAGACTGCAGCAAATGCACATTTGGTTTAAACGCAGTTAGCAGCCATTGTCTAGAGCCAGCACTGCGTTACCTCCAAGCAGGCATTTTCTTTAATGAAGCCTGTATCAGAGATATAATAAGAGAGACATGGGACTCAGCAAATTCTAAATTAAAATCTATGTGAAAATTCTGCAACAGCAAAGACGGTGGCAGAAGTAAAACTTTCAGAGAGGACGAGCCTGTTAAAACCTGACTTGGCAAAGTTTGCAGATGTTTTAAGTATTTTTCATCAGAACTGGCTGACTTATGTCCCGGTTTTGATTGAAATTAAACTTCATTAAGACTATGCATTAAAATAACTGCTCAAATCAGTGCCCAGGTGTGTTTCAAGGTGGCTGAGGGTGAGTATTGCATCTGGAAGAGCATTGCAAATACTGAGGTTTATGAATGACATGCATTCTAGATGCAGAAAATAAGAGTGGGATCTCACTTTAAAGCATCTTTTCTCAGGTTACTGCCAGTGTCAGATCTCTTTACATTCCCGCTCCAAAGAGCATGTCATTATTTCCTGTCTTCCTAACAACTAAATCACACTGGTACACATACTCGGTTTTATAGTAAGGGGTCCTATAGAGCTTTTCCTTATTTTCTGTAATATATATACTTTTCCAGTGGTGTTTGCTCATAATAAACATGGACAAACATTCAAATAATGAGGTCTTTATATGTTTGAAAAGCTCAGGGTTCAGGCTGTTCTAAATGCTCCATTTCAGAGAGTATTTTTCTTGACTCTCTGTGATGTCAGAGAGAGTGGATATCCCGAGCCAAGCGGGGGAAGGGAGCTGCAACAGAATGAGCTAAGGTGCAGTATCGAGACCCAGTATAGGAAAAATAATCCTGAAATAAAAGTATTGGAAATTAGCATAGCAGGTTACTTTTAAATTTGTGCTTTTAATTTTCTGCACAGTCACTTTACAGCTCACTTAGGCTTGAGGGAGCTTTTTGTGTTTTTTGCCATTTGTCTATTTAATTAGACATGCTGAAGGATTCGTGGCTCAGTTTAACAGACTCATACTTGTGTGATTCTTTCACATTCCTGAGAGGTTTTTTTTTTTTTTTTGTTTTTTTTTTTTTGTTAATTTTTTTTTTTTTAATGTTTTCCTTTTTTCAT
>VUQS01037135.1:0-25180 GCA_015108495.1 Heterochromis multidens
TGTACGTCCTTATCACTGAAGGAGTGGCCACTGGCCTGTAGGGGTGAATAGACTGCGGAGTCCTGGCCGGACGAGGTAGCTCTTCTGTGTTGTGCCATCCGCTTGGCCAAAGGTTGTTTGGTTTCCCCAATCTCTGTGAATGGTACTCATGGCCATTGATCAATGGTCATGACAATTTGCATACTAATGATCATGAAACTGACCTCATGGCCCATTGTTAGTCAATGGTGCTGGTTTCGGTCATTATGCAAATGTACTGTTTATAAGGTTGGGGAAACCTGCAGTCAGCTGAGACTGAAGAAGTCACCAGAGGTGACGAAACGTTTCTCCCACTAAAAAACGCTACGTCCAGATGAACAGATTCAGCTTTTTGGGATTCTTTTACCTGGATTATTGAGCATGCATCAAGAGGTCCCAAGTGATAGCGTGACCTCGAGCTTTCAATCCTTTATAGTCTAGAAAGATGCTTTCACTGTAAGTGCTTTCTTTAAGGCTTTAGAGATGTCTTTCCAGTACAGGAAAGGTAAAAAAAAATAAAACTGACTTGTTGTTCAAGTCGATACTTTTGCCCCTTGGCAAGTCTGTGGGATGATTGTCCCTCAGATGCAAATGCTCCTCCTCAGGCCTTTCATTTAAACCATGCGTCTTGCATCAGAATCATGACATTTCTCAAAATTAGAAGTGAGCAAAAGGTAGCCCTTTTTCTGTTGCCTTCAAGTTTGTTCAGAGACCACAGCCACTGCTCTTCCTTTGACCAGATTTGATCTGTGCGAGCATAACCGGTGTGCACGAGCAGTGGAGCTTCACAAGCTGCCCAGCTGGTCTGCTCAGGGATCTGAAAGCCAGGCACATTGCTTTGGTCAGTGCATTGCATGCATATTAGCCTCAGAAGTAGAGCAGAGAGCACTAGAGTCTTAGTCAAGTTTTTTTAAATTATGTATTATTTATTTTGTAATAATTAATGATTTAAGTTTCACATAGTCTTGTTTTAAAATCAGCTGAAAATAATTCACAAATATTTTATAATAATTTTGGTATAAAATGGAGTAAATTAAGAATGTATATTACATGATTATGCATTTAGAGGTTGAAATCCTTTTTCTGGCTGCTCAACTTTCCTCATTGCAGTGTGGCAGGGAAATAAATTGCGTGGTCTGGAAGTGTCTGTGTACACTTGTCTTAAAGGCTTGGAGGTTTCTCTCTGTTATCTGTCCAACTCAGTACTTGGGGAACTTGTTTCATATTTGAATCGCAGTTTGGAGGAAGATTTTGTGCAAGAAGGTACTGCTGAGCCTAGAAGGAGAGAGTGCAAATGAGTTTGGAAATAGATTAGGAACGTGGTGCACTGCATATAACATATGGTTGGGGGATCCTTGCAGTAGTTCTTTTTCTTTTTCATGAATTTTATCAAACACACTAAAGTGAGTACTGTGAGTCAAACACCCTCCAAGACACTATAGATAGTATGTGCTTTACAGACTGTGGCTCAACTAATCATGTTAAGTTTGTCTGACCACTCTCCTCAAAGCCACTGGTTTGTCCCCATGATGAAGATGTTGATTAGGTGTTTGAACATTTACAGTAAGGGATTTATTCCCAACAGATGCAAGAAGCTGGCACCATTAAAGTGAAGTTCAAGCTTTGCTGGAATCCTTTTCCTCGAGTGTATTATGTGTTACATCCTCATTAATTTTTTCCTTGTTTCTTGTTTATTTCTTGTTTCCTGTTTTTATTTTAATACCACTTGTCTTGTTTCATATATCTTTACCTCCTGTCCTCATGTGTTTTCCACCAATGTGAATGCCTGACCCACCCTAGTTCATTCCACCCTTGTCTTTCCCTTTTATCTCTACACTGCCTTTCTCCCTTGTGCTAATTCATCTCAGTATCTCTGTGTCTACTGTTCCATGCATTTTTCTTTCTGCATAACCTGTGGTAACTAGACCTAGCTTTTTGTGTTTCAAACTTTACCTTGCATTATTTGCATACCTCTGCATCATCTCCAATGTGTTTCTCCATGTACTGAACCTCTGCCATGAGTTTTGTTTTGGGTTTTTTTTTTCGTGTTCCATGCTTTTGATTCTTTCTTCTGTTGGAATTTCATACATTACCATATACTCATTATAACAAAACTGAAGTAGCCCCAGGATCAGAAAAGTAAAACTAATGTGGAGGTTCCTTAAACTTGCATTCTTTCCAATGCCCAACAGAGGTTGGAAATCAGTAACACTAACAGAAAAGTTAATGTATAGAAGGTTTATGTGGAATCGACTCTTCTTCTCACTTGGTTTATAATCTCCTTACACATTTTCCTCTTGAATTTATGTTCTCGGTCACCATTCTCAAGTCTAATTTACACAGAATCATGTTTGTTTTGTAAGTTATGTAAGTTTGTAAGTTTTGAATAAAATAGACGGTAAAGAGTGTTTGATTTAGGACCTCACAATCTTATAATTGAAAAGTCATTACTGTATGAGCCTACAGTGTCCACGGTTTTAAATCACTCTCTCATAATGTCTGTGATGGCCAACATGTTCAACTTCTAGCTTTAAAATGGGAGTTCAGAAACAGATGTCAATAGTGTCTGAATTTTTACTTTTATTTATTTTTTACCCTTGTAATTATTTGGTTATCTGTTTGGGATCACTGCCACTTAAGCCAGAAAAGCCGTTACATGGCTGATCAGAGTTGTGTCATCAGCATATACATGCATTCTCATAACCAAGGAGATCATCAGTGGAGATGGGGAAAAATTTCACAAATTATTTGTGCACCGATTCAAAACAATTTTTTATGTGCTTTAAAATATTCACTAGATGAAAACTTGCATTAAACTGAGTAACAATAAAACACATTCATTTGGAAACACATTTGTTTGATGTCACACTTGATTTGCGTCATTAATATTTATTTCTTATCTAAAGGGCAATATTCAAAATCACAGTTCTTCTTAGAATTGCAACTGGACTTTGAAATGCTCGCAATATTATTCACAGAAGACAGACATTTTTTTCTTTGACTCTAAATGCATCACATTTTAAATCAGTTAGATGAAAGCATCTGTTATGAGTGCTTATTACTTGCTCCAGCAAAAGATAGTCCTTCTGCTGGTAATGACTGCACTCTCCAGTATGGGTATAGCATTCCTTGTTGATTTGAATATATAATTAGCATAATAAATACTTCTGTTGCATGTGAAGGTTTTTTTCCTTAGCAAGGAGCAAATCAACTGTTTTTGCCTCTAAGCAGAAGCTTTCAAGAAGATAAGAGTAATTTTGCTTCTACAACATAAGTATGTGTATGGGATATACACATATCCATGCTGTTTAGCAGAGCAGTATTCCTTTGTGAAGAACAACATGTCATTACAGGCTGATACATGGTACACATCCTGACAGCCACATGTATATCAGCACTCTTGGGTGTGCATTGTAAACAGGCTACGAATGCAATTTGCCACAATGCAAGAACTATACCTCCACTGAGGTATAAAAGGAAAATATCTATTTACTAAATTTTCTAGTTCTGGGTAGTTAGTTATACTTCCCCTTTTCAACCAAGGAGAATGTTTTTTTAGGGTAAACACATGTTGGATATTGGAAGATTGTGGCAACGAGGATAAAGATTTTAAAAAATAAACATAAATGGCTCTCCCATGTAATAGCTGTTTTAATGGGCACTGAGTGATTGTCTTTTCCTTATATCATAACCCTAGTCTGTGTCTAAACACACCAATAACCAAGCTACTGTGATGCCATTCAATTTAGCTCAGTTATTGTGTTTAAATGTTGCACTTTACTTACTATGGTGCAATAATGTGGTGTTTATTAGACTTATGCCGATTCCTTGCTGTGGATATGATAAACTGACTGGACTCAGTGGCCCCAATCTGCTACTTTTCTCATGTGTTCTCCTTTACTACAGATGTCATGTTTAATTGCTGACCCTGGAACTTATGAAATTGCACATAAGGGGTCCACACTACCACCTAGTACTTCTGCTGCTACTCCTACTATCACTGCACAACTGCTGCAAATACATAGACGTGTGCTCCCACACCATAGCTAAGCCTTGGAAAATGAATTTGCCTGATGATGGAGAGGGTGCATTATCTGGTGGTACAGTAGAGTGTGTGTGGCCTGAGCAGACTAGCTGTCTCTAGCCCTCAGAATAGGAGCGGCACTCTCTTGGGTCCTGGTAGGAGAATGGGCTGAAGCTGCAGTCTAATTCATCACAGCTCTGCAGGAAACAAGCAATCATGGGGAGGTTTCATAAAAAATAAATAAATAAATAAAAGGAAACCAGTGCAAAAGATACAACAGCTCTCACTGGACTGGGGCAATTCCCCTGGTCACTGCATCTGCCTCCTCCACTGTCAGCTTCCTTATGGCTTTAATGCTGAGACAGGAAGAGAAGATAGAGAATAAAACAGAGTAGGAAAGGATGAAAAGAAAGGGGCAATCATTGGTAGAGTAATCCAATAAAAGTAATCCAAAGTAGCTGATATAACTCAGCAGTAGGAGGTCTCAGCTAGTGATGTATAGTGTTGGTGGTGATGTAATCTTTTCGAGTAAGACCCCAGCTCTGGTGACATACAGCATCTTTATGTTTGGATTGGCATAAATCTCAGCGTATGTTTTGCGTGATCTGGTTGTGATTGTGTTCCCTATCTGATCTACTCATAAGAGGTCCCTTATGAGGTCCCAGATTGTGGAAATATGGCATACTGAAGGGCTTCTGTGACAACCTGGGCTTTCTGTCCAATCAGGATGAGGGTTTCTAGATTGAGAGGTGGTCCTCAGGGGAGCTGTACTTCAATGAGTTTGGATGCTTTGCCACAGAGAAGCCCTTTTAGAGAGACCATCACAAAGTGAGATTCTGCTGAGAATGGGTACTTTGACGTCCCCAGCATAATTGGAAGCACTTTCTAAAGGAGGGTCCTTTTTAAAATGCATTGAATGACAGAGAACACGGAGCACCCAATTTTGATTCCACTCATGAACCCTTATGCAGCTGCCTTTCAGGCATGTGCCATATATGTTATGACCCACCCATTTGTCAAACTGCCAGCTGTTGTTCTTTTGTCTTCTTTTTTATGATGTGTAAAAGCAGAAGACATCTTTGTGTATTTGCTACCTGCTCATTCAAGCAAATCTCCCCCTGTAATCTGCTTCTATCTAGTCCAGATCTATTTCGTCTTTTTATTTTTTTTCTCAGAAGTTGCATAGTGGTTTCATCATCTTGAGCAGTACGAGCCAGCAGGGTATCGCACAAACACTACAGACAGGCTCATTTTTCACAGGTTGACTCCCCAGCTATCCTGCAGGATGTGTCACGACAAACGGCGGATATGTGACAGATTCACGTCGCACCCGTGTCCTTGCATTAGAGAGAAGACACAGTGTAGCTTGTGGTCACAAGCTTTGTGTGTTTAATGTGTGAGTGTGTGTGTGTGTGTGCGCAGCTGTTTTTCTCTGTACATAATAACAAAAAAGCATGTCTGTATGTTTGCTAGTGTATGTCTGAATGCATTAAAACTGTTGTAGTATTATGTACAGAGATACAGATGAAGTGCTCAACAGCGAACCTTTTTCCCAGCAGGCCTCAGTTCTCCACCAGCCAACATCACCACCTCCGCTGTACCCAGCATCGTCACGCCCATTGTCAACGGATTCACCGGCATCCCTCATCAGCCCAACGGACACCCTGCCGTGGAGACCGTGTACACCAATGGCCTGCCGCCCTACTCCACCCAGAGCCCCACTGCTGCTGACACCCTCCAGCAAGCCTTTACTGGTGTACAGCAGTACACAGGTGAGAGACAGAATTATTTTGTTTACGTTTCTCCCACTAAAAAACGCTACGTCCAGATGAACAGATTCGGCTTTTTGGGATTCTTTTACCTGGATTATTGAGCATGCATCAAGAGTGTTTACGATTCTGTTATTCTGAGGTTTTGCACTCGATTGTAAACACTAAATGAGTAGCAGCTATGAGACAAGAACTACAGGGTATTTAGTGTATGAGTAGTGTGAGGTGGTATGTATTCAGATAGTGTAGGACAGTGCCTTAGAACAAAACATCAGAGAGCCTTTGATTACGTGTTACGCTTGTGTGATCGACCTTAAGCATCCTTGACACCGTTCTCTGTGGGATCCCTGTTTTTGCACTCGTCTCTCCCACACTCACTCCTTTCTCCTTCTACTGCTTCACTGTTTGCAGCGATCTACCCGGCCACTACGCTGACTCCCATTGGCCAAACACTGCCCCAACCACCACAGGTCATCCAGCAGCAGCAACAGCAGCGAGAAGGTGAGGGTGAGAGAACATTATTGCTTTTACACTTCACATATCTCATACCCTGTAATGGATAAACAGGGAGATGAGCACAAGAGACCAGTCTTGCTTTTACACTGTACACACTTCATCTTGTTGTATGTACATAAAAATGTAACAGTGAGGGAAGAATATTACTTTAACACCATATTCATTGTGTTTAATGGATAAACAGAGTGGAATGTTTGAGACAACAGTATTACTGTAAACAGGTCTCATCTCATCTTAGATATAGTAAAACATGGGGATTGATATAGAGCAGTGTTAATATGCTGTAGCTATATTATACTGTGCATCTTAAAATATTAATATAGGCCCATATTTTTTTCATAAGTAATAGCATATCTAATAAAATGCCCAGCTGTGATAATAGTGCTGATGAAACATACCTATATAGACAAAATTAATGAAAATGTGAAAAGTATGGTTGCAAGAAAATCTGGAAAGCTCATTTGAAGATATTCAAAGTAACTTGCAAGGGGTGATATTCATAAACTCCTAGTGCATTTTTACAAAATGGCAATACATAATGTATATTTTAATTATCATTTCAGTCAGTGTCAGATGTATGTTGGAACTGTGAATATACATCTAAAGGCCACATATGAAGGAATCAAACCTCCAGGCTGCAAATCGTGAACTTTGTGAATCGTGAACTCAGCTTTTTTTTCTCTTTTAACTACTTTCTTGAGTGTTTTGATAAGGTATACACAAGCAAGGTCAGAGGGGCAAAGGAAGCACTTGAACCACTGGCCTTTGAAGCCACAATTGGTCTGGGGTTGAAAAAAAAGGGAGGCTTTCACGAATAAATGTATTATGAAAAGCTATGATTTGTTTTTTGGGATTACATATTCTGACCATTTATCTAGATTCAGTACTTCATATCCATTTAATCTGCAAAGTGGAGATATAAATACTAATTTCAGACTATATTGTCTGTATCTACTAAGAATCAGCAAATCAAGGCAAAAAGCTTTCAGTTTGTTTTTATAAATTAAAGAGAAATTATTTCTTTTAAATAACTGAAAAAAAACAAACTGACTGCTGTTTCTCTCTCTTTTTTCTATCAAACTCTCTCTCTCTCTCTCTCTCTCTCTCTGTCTGTCTCTCTGTCTCTCTGTATGCATCCAGGTCCAGAGGGTTGTAACCTGTTCATCTACCACCTGCCACAAGAGTTTGGAGACAATGAACTCATGCAAATGTTTCTGCCCTTCGGTACCGTCATCTCCTCTAAGGTCTTCATGGACAGGGCAACCAACCAGAGCAAGTGCTTTGGTGAGTCCTTTACTGCAACACACACACAGTCCAAGATACTGACTTGATATAATGTAATAATATGTGAGCTTTACCTTTTCTGTTAATTTTTAATGACTCCTGGCTTAAGAGACAGACATTGGTTTGTTCTGAATAAATGTAGTCAAAGTCAGTACCCAGAATATGCTATTGGTGTTGTGTAAATAAATCCGCCTTAAGGTGTGGAGTAAAATTGTTCTTTTTTCATTATGTTTAAACACATAACAAGAGATTTGTTATATATCTGTTTATAATATACATTTATTTCCCCAAATACTGTAGACTCTGATGACATTTGACAGCTTGCAGACACAGAGGATTGAGTGATCTTACCCCTGACAGACTGACCTAATTTTGCATCTTGATGACTGTTGTGTTTTGGCACCAGCCCTTTAAAAGAAATGTGCAGAGTACATTGCAGCCAAAATAATCAGGATGTAGTCGATCACACCGCATGTCCTTGTTTCTGTTTGACGGCTGTGTGACCTGGAAACCTTGAGGTGCTGTATCAGCATCCTCATCACCATTGTGTAACCCCAATATCTGTCAATACCTTCACTGCTGAGGCTGATTCACACATTTCCACACCTCTTGTCCCATTTAGCTGTGGCAGCCTACATACACGACCAGCCCCAGGGCTTACAAAAAGGCAGGCAGTGATGGTTGAGAGGAAGGAAGGAAAAGGACAATTATAGATCAGCTTTTGTTTTCACTTCAGGGAACCACAGAACCCTGGGCGAAATTGATCACAGGTTCTGTCTCCCTTGGGGGACTTAATAATATATAAATTCATGAAAGAAGAGCTATTTGCAGTATTGACTTATACACTATGCATTTACAACATAATGTTAGGCCTGGGGAAGGAGGGAGCACACTTGTGTAATTAATCTAGAAAGGCAAAAGAGGGAATAAACTTAGATTGATGGGGTGTAAAAGACAGAGAAACGGAGAAGAAGAGAGAAAACGCACATGTAGTCTGACAGGACTTAGCAGACTGAGCTTAGACCTCTAAACAGGTATCTCCTCTCTGTTCCTAGCCCAGATGCATTAAGCTGATGGTGGGTTAGGAGGTCACCTCCTTTTCTTGCCTCTGTACTTTCTTCAGACTTCCATTCAGCTCGGCTCTTTGCTGTCCAACTTTTCCCCTGTAATGGGCCAAACCTGAGTCAAGCAGGCCATGTAGACTCTCTCCCATGTGGTGGTTGACGTGGAGAGCCTCCTGCTGTTTTTCATGGGTCATCAGCTGTTCCTAATGACACCACGGACACAGTGGAGCGCATCAGGCGGAGACACACTCCACTGCAATTTCTGGTCACTGAATTCTCAAGGCTTTATTTTTACACATGATGGAAACAGGATGTTCATAGGTTTGAGGAGGGATTTATCTCAGGGAGATGCACTGCGGTTTTGTGTGTCTGCAGCAGATTTGTCTCCTAATGATCATTCTGTGTTTGCTCTTGTTTTGATCAAACTATTTTATTCATGTATTTTTTTTCTCATTCACTTTTGTTTCCTGAGAGGTCAGAAAATTAAAAGAATAGTACAAAGTTAAAATTAGTAAATATGTACAGACATGTTCAATCATTCAATTTTGCAAATTCAAAATGTATCACACCTTGCCTGTAGTTTTAAGCAGCTGTAAAGAAAGTACCTGCATGCTAGAAAATATAACATTTATTTTAAGCTAGGGCCATTGATTCACTACAGTCTGTTTCATCATTTTATTACACCATACAAAATCAGCAATTATAGGCTTCTTATCCAGCAAAATGCTGGACACATCTTCCTCTCTGAATGCAGCTTGATATTGCATTTCTGGACAAAAACAGTCAACCAGGAGACAACATGAGGAGAGAGGTATCTTTTGACAGTAACAGCCCCAAACTGTTAAATATATAGGTCTATTCTTTTGATTAAAAAGCAACCTCATCTCCTACTGTCACAAGCTCTGAGCAGGTGTTAGGCAGCACAAAAGGCCTTCCTTCCTCAACAACACCATCTAGACTTCTTGAAGAGGTACACAGGACATGATGATGAAACCGACAGAACACTTAAATTTGTGATTATGATTAACCTTTTTTCCACCTGTTTCTTTATTGACAGCTAGATGAGTAATTTGCAGTAATTAAAGATGCCACTTTCAGCTGCTCCGTTGCCACAAGGGGTCGCTACAGCGGGTAGCGCTACAATTTTTGATTTGGCAGAGTTTTACACCGGATGCCTTTCCTGACGCAACCTCAAAGGGGATTTGTGTCTCTGGCTGGAAACAAACCAGCGACCTTTCGCTTGCCAAGCAAATGTGTTTACCATTACACCATATTTAACTAAATTCTCTCTTAAAGGCTTGTTCAGGTACTTACACTATTCTTAGTTAGGGTAGATGAACTTGTGCTTTTCTCACACAGGTTTCGTGAGCTTTGACAACCCTGCTAGTGCACAGGCAGCTATTCAAGCCATGAATGGCTTTCAGATTGGGATGAAGAGGTTGAAAGTGCAGTTAAAGAGACCGAAGGATGCCAGCCGCCCTTACTGACACAGCCTACCTTCAGTATTCATCGCAGCAGCACAGGTGAGCCCAAAAGAGTATCACAGGGTTGTCACTTAGATTTTCACCACTATTTCCTTTTAAGCTCAAGATTTAACTAAGATTTAAATTGTGTCAGTCACCTGATTTTGCCTGGCATGCAAATGGTCAAATGACTTCTTTACAGCTTTCATATCATTAGACTGATAAGTATTGAGTTGCTATATGTTCTGTGAATGTAAGGCTTAAACATTAAAGGTTGTCTACAGTTGTAGTATCTGAAGAAATGTAAAAACTATAAGGGGTTGATTTCATATGCAGCACAGTAGGGATATTAATTAAGGAAAAATCTGTCATCATTGAGACTGACAATGATTGATTGGTGTGGCAGTGTGGGTTAGTTCTCTCCAGACCATTAGACTAGTATAATAGAACCATACTGAACTACTCAAAGTTTAAAGAACTGGATCTTTGGATTGACAGTTTAATGAGCAGTGAGATTTGAAATGGCCTTTTTCTTCTTCTTCTTTTTTTTAGGTTTTAGAGGACACGTGAAGATATCTTTGGAGGAGTTCAACCTTTTTTTTTTTCTTTGAAAGCAAAATATGTTTTAAAAAAAATCAACACATATGGAATTTTTGAAGACATATCAGCATTTACTTACGAAGATATAGGTTACGGCAGAAAAGGAAGATGCGAAATATGAGGAGGCGCTTCACCGGGGGACGTTACAGTAACAGATGGCACAGTGCAAGAAAGACGAGAAGAAAAAAAAAAACTGAAAAAGATGTGATGAAACTGAACAACAGAACTTTTTCTTGTTGAGACTTGAAATGTTAATTAAGCAACAAACTAACAAACAAAAAGCAGCAACAACAAATAGATTTCTATATACATATTATATACACATATATATATAAGGAAAGAGGCGCTTGTGGCTTTTACTGTACTGGACAAATGAGGGTTCAAACTTGAAGATCAAAAAAAAAAACAGTGGAAAAAAAGAAACTATTCTGTATGTCCACTGACAGACTTTCTTTCTCTTTCCCTCTTTCTCTTATTCTCTCCCCGTCTCTCTCAGCAAGCGCAGAAGCGCAGTCACTGAGGTTTTCATTAGCAACAATAGGACTGCAAATCTTTCACCCCTAAGGGACCAAAGGACCAAACATTTTTATTGTTCTGAATAGTAATATATAGTATTAATGATACTAATACTACAAACTACTACTAATAATATTACAAGTTAAACTTAAGAAGAAACACTAGCTTCAGGTTGAAAAAAAAAGGAGCAAGGGTTTTTAATTTCTTTTCCTTTTACATTTATAGTTACTGGGTTTGAGAATATTAAAACAAAACAGAAAATGTATTAAAAAAAAATAAAGCTATGCTATTTTAGTGCCGTAGAATATATGGGTTAGACATTGTTTCGGGCATGTTCAGATATATTCTTTTGCCTCTCATTACGTCATCTGCATCACAGCATTTCATCTCGGAAGTGTGATCCGTCTGTGTTATTGTGTCAGAAGAAGAAGAAAGCAGTCCTATAGTGCCAAAAGTGACACAATAACACTTTCTCAAATCAAACATCAAAGAACTAGAGTTTATTTAACCAAGTAATGCTGTCCTCTGTTCTTGTCAGCATGTTGCAGTTCCATAATTGATCGTCATTGCGACCCATTCCATGTCATCATTAAAGCCTTGATAGTACAGATAATCTGACCATAAAGCACTGTGGTAAAAGTGCCACCCGGCTGAGCTGGATACGCAGCAGTAAAACAGCACAGCATCTGTAACTGCTTAATAAAATATACAAATGAGCCTGACAGCAGTTGTAAAAATTTCCATCAGTGTGTCACAGTGGTCCCTCCCGGGTCGTGCCCTCTTCCACTGCCAAGCTCCTCCAGCTGCTCTCAGCAGGCGGGAGCAGACTCCCCTCCTATTTCTCCTCCTCCCTCTTGCTTCTCTTTCCTCACCTCCAAGTGCCAGCATATCTCTCTCTTAATAGGGACCATCAGTTCACGGGTGCCCCAAAGCTAACCCACAGCATAATTAGGGTAATGATAATATTGATTAGATGGGGAGCAGCACCGCAGGGCAAGAGATGCACAATCAATTACACATTGGCATTTTGAATGAATTGACTGAGTGACAGAGTTCATTTTTCTCTCAGTAGCTGGATGTTAGTCTTTTTCTCTTGTGTTATCATCCATAGTCTCAGAAGGAATCCCAAATCTGAGAAAGGCAGCATGTCCTGTGAGACACTTGCAAGGCACTTAAATTGGTGTCATTATGGTAAAGGGTGCATGCATCAAGATCTGTATATAAGTGCTTAGAGTAGATTGTACAGGTTCTTCAGTGAAGAGCAGCTGTATTTTTTCTGAAAGGGTATAATAGCACAGTAAGAGCTTGTACACAGAGAGAAGAAGCCTTGGCATTACCAGCCTTAGGAGGTCAAATTAAGAGCAAAATGATCCATCAATTAGACAGCAGCAGGCCTGTAAGTGTAGCTGCTACAGCTGCTGCTGTTTCAACAGGATGACAGCTCACCATTAGTGCTGGTCACACATGGCTTCTATGCAGTGTGGTCACGACACATCAAGCCTGTAAGATACGATTAAATAACTAAACTAGTGTTATCTGTGGTTCTGTTTTTGCAGAGACGCACATTCAATGCATCCGAGATGAAATCTTTTTCCTGAGTTTCCCGCTTTTACTAATTTCTATTTCAGTCTTTAATTTATTGAGTAACATTTGCATTCT
This sequence comes from Heterochromis multidens, assembly GCA_015108495.1. Taxonomy (NCBI): domain Eukaryota; kingdom Metazoa; phylum Chordata; class Actinopteri; order Cichliformes; family Cichlidae; genus Heterochromis; species Heterochromis multidens. Next base: position 12,914 of record VUQS01037135.1, read on the forward strand.
TTTTTTCACTATCAGATTCATTGACTCAGTTTACACTCTGAAGCATCTTACCCCTCAGGACTCTGAGAGATCTCAGCACTCTGATCATCACTCTAAACTTCAGACACATCAGTGCTTCAGACATGTAATCACAATGCTGTCCCATACACTAAAGCATCTTCAGATAGCATGACCACTGCGTATGCCTCTGTAGTCTGGTGTAACAGTTTTTTCCTCCAGAATTATTCTCCAGATCCTGATGTCTGCATACCTTCATTTAGTGTTACTTTGACCCAGTGTTTCTTTTATTTATTTATTAATTTTTTTATTTGTGTGATTAATGTTCATTCGATCAGTATTATAAGAAAGGGGGTACATAATTTTCAGTAGACTAGGCCTAAATGTTATCCCCATTTACTATGTGTGTGTTTTATTCTGTTGCAAGCAGTATTTAGATGTGCTAAGAAGGAGTCTTTTAAAATGCCTTTTCTCATCATGAATTGCCAAATTATGCAAGCTTAATCACCACATTTCCTCACCTGACTGAAAAGTTTGTGCCAGATTTTTTTTTTTAATCTACTCTTATAAATACGGCAATTTTCAGGAAATGTTTAGTGGAATAAAGTATTTGATTTTGTGAAGTAGTATAATATTGTAGGGGGAGGATCAGTTCAGGATGTAGTCATATATAATGTGCATTTTCAAGGAAAAGGTTAGATTTTTATATATTTGCCAGAGGACATCGTCTTTCCCCTGAGAAGTTACTCTTAGTCTCTTCTCTGCTGCTAGGCCCAAGCAGCTTTTGGGAGCTGTGATATATGCCCTCCTTTTTCCCCAGGTAATGCCGGGCTTTATGAACCCAGTCAAAATATCTTTTCTCATGGGATCTCTATTGGAGATTTTTTCTAGTCATTAAAATCTAAATAGATTTGGCCATCACAAAAGCTTGGATAACACAAACTAAAGATGTCAGCTGTGGCTGAAATTTAATGAGTTTCAAAAGATGAATGGTTAATTTCATCTACCACTGGCCAAAAGAAAAGAAAGAAATTGATCCAAATGTAATTACAATGAGTGTGTTGTTTTATATGTAGTGCATAGGCCTATATATACATATCTACTATAAGATTCAGAAAAGATGAAGGGACTAAAATCCCACCAAAAATAATTTGTTTAAAATCTGTACGTTACTAATTATTAATTATTACATTACTAATGATCCCTGTAGTTTTATCATTAGGGTGCATGTGGTCAAGCTAAAGTCAATCTTTTACATTATTTTCACTCTTGCATCCTTTTTTTTTTTCTTTTTGTCCAATTTGTCATTTTGCCATTGTGCCCTTTTTAATCTCTGAGCATGCTCAATGGGGGCTTGGGGCGTTAAAGATTATGATTATGGTACTACTCATATTAACAGTATGATTCTTTAACTATGGTTTGAATGCTAAGGATAGTAGCTTATTATAAATATGAAATCTGTAAATTATGGAAAATCAGCACAGGACCTTTCTTTGGGTACTTACAGTTTGGGGTATGAAATGGATGAGGGGTCGGGGGAGGGGGGGAGGGTTTCGCTTTATAAAGATATTAACTTTCTGGTTTCTCAGCACAAAACATACAAAAGCATAGAAACAGCAGTATGGAGTCTGTGAATAGACTTTACTGAAATACAGGGCGCAAAAAGAAGAATCTCAGTATTATTCTTTTAACCTGGAGGAGAAAATGCTGTTTACAGGTAGTATTGTTTTTCTTTTTTATTTAAGAAAAAAAAAAGGAGAGCGCCACCTGTTTTTGTGGCAGCGTCAGTACAGCATGGATTAACTGACAGGGAAAGCAGTATCTTTTTATAAAAAATAAAAATATGAAAAAAAAAATATGTGTTCTGTATTAGCCTGAGAAACCAAACATTTTTCCCCTGTTGAAATTTCTTAATACTTGCTGCTTAGATGACTTCATATTAATGATTGATGATTTAATAATTTTATAATTATCGGGTCAAATATGTAATCTGATGTTTATTTATTTATTTATTTTATTTATTTATTATTTATTTTTCTTATTTATTTTGCCAATTCTATTTATTTTATTTTAATGGTTATGGTAAGATAAAGATATGTATCAAAAAGAAATGCTTATCGGGGCTTTTCTCTCTTTCTCTCCTTTTTTTCCAATTTTACAATAAAAATTCAAACTGGATGCTTTGTTTCTCACACTTATATTGAGTGAAGTGCTGAACCATAGTACAAAGAGAGGGGGAGTTGTTGCACAAGCAATCGCTCCCCTCGGCATTTCCAAGAGCTTGAAATTTTACAGGATGTAGATGTTGCAACCTTGTCCAGCTCACCACCTCAGAGGCTGTTACTGACACTTCGTCCACGTTGAGTGAAGAAGCTGTGGTAATTCTGTAATAGCCCTTTAAGGATTCAGGATTGCTGTTTAAACCATTTTTAACACTTAATTTTTCACATGAAACAATTTTCTGCAGCTCTCACACCATGGAGAATTCATCATGAAAAGCTTCAGTGGAGAATCCCAGTTATTTTATACCCATATAACTGTGGTTCAATTATTTTGATTATCTGTCACTTAAGGCTCTCCCCATTGGCAGGTCACCTGATGCTGCTCTGCTGCAGGAACTTAACTGAAATACTTGTCAGGACACAGTTGATGGGAACAAACTACAACAAATAAATAAATAAAATAAAATCAGTCAGGAGGTGTCAGAAAAGCTGCAAGAGAATGACAGGGACAAATATCATTACAATGTTGACAAGCAGGAAGCAATAAGTTGATATAAGGAAGGCACAGACCATCAGTCAAGTCTAGAAAACTGTGGCACTGCTTTGATGCCAGAAGCTAAATCTAAAGTAACATCTGTTGACATTTGAATTGTCTCCACATACATCTTGTAATGATCATCTTCATACATCAGGAGTCACTGTAACAAAAGAAGCAGAACAGCTGAGACATTAGATTCATATTTTGAAGAGCGGAGATAGATATGAAAAAAAAAGGGAGGGACAAAAAAGTAGAGCTACTGGCTCATGAAATAAATTGTCGCAATTACAATAAAGTGTGACTCTTGGTCAGTGTGCACGGCAGGCAGTTCATCTTTATTACAATCAGTTAATGAAAATCAATCCCCCTCCTGATAAACTCTTATCTCCACGGCCTTTGCGCACCCCTCGTGCCGGGAGATAATAAATTAGGGTAATATTGCCTTTGATGAGGGAGTGAATTGCAAATTATTGTAACTTTCCAAGATTTATGATGCAGATGCTTAATTTCCGAGCTGGGTTTTTCAGGGCGTCAGGGTGCCGGGGGGCCATTTGTTAAAAGTTTGGTGACATAGGCTCGTTAATAAAAATACACACTCAGACAACCAGGTGTTCTCAGCTGTTCTCTACTGTTACAGTAGCAGAGAAAACATTGCTGAAAGTGCAGTAACTCCAAGCTTGTAGAATTTGCGGGACGTTTTTCTTTGACGTGCTGTTTTACCTATAGCAAATACATATGAAGAGGGAGAAACCTAGGGGATGCAACATGTTTACTAAAGAAGGCGCTGTCAATCATACAATGCCCCCACCCCCCATCCACCACCACCCCTCCCCCATCTCTATCACACGAGCCAGAAGTGTATGATTTGATATGTAGGTCAATACCCATTCTGCAGTGAGCCAGCGGGTGAGATATGTCTAGTTGCTCGCTGTCACTCTGATTATTGAGGAGACACAGAAAGATTGAGTTGGTCAGGTATGAGAGAGCCTGCAGTATGAGATAGCTGTGTAATCGCTGCAACTAGAACTCTAGAAACCACACACAGACATTCAGACACACTAGTGCAAACTCCCTGAGAAATGAGTAACTTCTCACTCTTTGTTCTGCAGCATTGACCCATGTAACAGGGTGCAATATACGAGTATGTTGGATGCCATTTACGGGGTGAAACAATCAGACTGTGAGTGCATCATTAAGCAAAATGCTTCAGCAACAGAAGGTTAGGGTTACGAGTCATCAGGAATTGCAGGAATGATGCAAGGTGATTATTTAAGGAGCAAACTTAATCTCACAAGAGCAGATGAATGGATTTACAGCAATGGTTGACCAGCATCTTTTCCATCATTTAGCATAAATAAATCAAGTGTCAAAACTGACAGAATGCCCTTCATGTAAGATGTTTTTTTGTTTTGTTTGTTTGTTTTCTGTTTTTTTAACATATGCAGTAATCCCTATTTATCCTCTACATTAGTAGTAGTGGGTTTTTTTTCTTGGCAAAACTAAGCTAGATAAAAAAGACCTCCAGTGTCCTTGCATGCTTAAAAAACAGTATCAGAATAAATATAAGCACTTAATGCTCTGAACGTTTGATCATCTCATGACACAAAAATCTCTCCTCATCAAGACTACCTCATTTATGTCTAAGGAACATCTTGCATTAAGACAGCCATCAATCTGTCCATTATCAATCAAGGAGAGGACTAACACACCACTATCTATTTATCTTGCCAAGTGCTCTATTAATATCAAATTAATTTCCCCATTGAGAGTATCAATCACTCAAGCAGTTTTTCTCAACTCATTAGCTTGGTAATTGTCCTTGTTTACAGGGGAAAGTCAAGACAGCATGGCTCAAAGAGGGTGGACAAGCAATCTTTACAGGCTTGAAAAGTCTCCGGCAACATGTTACATCCTCTGTGCTAATTCACTGACAGGATTCCTGTGAAGTCTGTGGAGTGTGGAATATTTTACATAGTTTTCATTTCCAGTTTTTAAGAAATGTATGTTTTCACTGCCAATCAAAAGTGCATTCCACATTTTAAATGTTCAAAAGATGTCAAGGAGCTCATCACCTTTAAACAGACTGCATAAGAGGGTGCTCTTGCATGGGGTTATTATATAAGCTATATTGCCAGTCTGTCCTACAAGATGACTGCATCTCGACAGATCACGAGACTCGAGGCTTTTTAACTTTAAAACTATAAAGGAAATAAGAAGACACACAAACAGTGTGAGTGCCATCATCTCAACTGAGCTGAGATCATACCTTTAGAGAAAAAGATGTGTTAGATAAAAAGCTGTAAGGTAAGTATTCATAGCCTTTACCTAAAGTAAAAGTACCAAAACAACAATTAAAATATTATATTACACAATATGCAATGTATATCTCACACATACATTATTCAGGCACAATATCAAAACCATCATCTACAGGACCTTGGGTCCTGCAATTCATGTGGATGTTACTTTTACACATACCACCCACTAGAGCATTGCTGTAGACCACATACACCCCTTCACAGCAATCCTTGTCAGCAGTGGCTTCACACCCTGCCACAGTGCAGAAACAGCTCAGGAATTGCTTAAGGAACATGACAAAGACTCCAAGGTGCTGACCCAGTCTCAAACTCCCCAAATCCAAATTTAGACAAGCATCCTCAGGATGCATCAGAGCAAGTTTAATCCTCAAAGGCCAAACCCCACAACCCCAAAACCCAAAGGATCCACTTCCAACATCCAAACAGCAGACAATGCAGATACCCCCAGAGGTCCCTTGTCCATTTCCAGACAAATCAGAGCTGTTTGGGACCACTAGGGAGACCTGCACAATATTAGCCAGATGTTTTCTGTTATGTATTATTAGATTGTTGATGCTAATGAACTGAATAGCAAACAATTTACTGTTTTGCAGGTTGAACTAGTTTTCACTTATAGTTAGATAATGTGATTTTGATTTGATTTCCATCATGTCATCATATATTATAAATCATCAATAACAATTAAAATAAGAATTTATTTGTTAAAGTAATTTTTAAAGATAAAAATTACAAAAATATTTTAAAGAACAAACGATTACTTTCAGGAAAGCCACAAATTCTTCGAAACCACATTTATGCTGTTCAGATGTTAATTATCTTGTAAGCTGATTTTTCATTTTTAATGTCAAATCTAAATCTAAATCTGAAATAGTTACTTTACCTGAATGACAAATAAACAGTAGCTTGAGAAAAATATTGGAATCTAAAAGTGCAAGTATATTTTCCCCAAGTACAACACTTCAGTAAAAGTAGTTATTTCTACAACTAGACCACCCAAAAAATATTTTTCCTGCCAATTCGCCCTAACATCAGTCCTTCTCTCCATCCCGGTCGCAAATCATTCTCTACCTTCCTGCTAATACTGAGAAAGAGGTGATGAAGTCACACAAGAAAGACCTGATTTCAGCCATCTGGAATGTGATTCACATGTGAAAGATTAAAAAAATCATGACAGGTTTCATCTGCCCTCTCACACATCATGCAACTGTCACATTGCCTTTATTTAAAGAAATGGGACATGGAGAGATTAAGTATGGTTGCATGTGTGATGAAACATGCTGTCACTCAGTATTATAAAATTACAGTCAGCTTACCTATAATTCAATTCAAGATATAAATTACATCCATGTAGACTGATTATAGAGCATTAATTCTTAATGTCTTCAATAAGGAGTGTACCCGGGCTTTCTTAATTGCATTTTTAATAGAAATAAAAACTGATCACAGCTCTCTTTCTAATCATAGTTCACATATAGTGCAAATATAAGCACCGTGTGTTGTTGTTGACTCTAACCTGGTGTTAACCACAGACTAAATCCTATTTAGAGCCATGCAGCATTCTGGCAGACAAAAGCAAAGCCAGCAGCCAACTCAGCACTCTGAGGTAACATTTACACAGGGGACTGAGACCATACTGTGGATCCCTACAGCTACACAGCCAGCTTGTCAAAACTGTCTTTATACTAGGAGCTGTCAGGACTTATGGACTGAGGACACCACCAGGAGAGGACTAGCACTGCAGGCACATAGTTGGAAAACACTACTGTGAATCTGTGCATTAGTTTGAGAAATCTTTCATGTTTTGCATGTCAACTTATGAGCTGTCTTGACATAGAATTAGTAAATATGGCTTCATATTTGCGGTAACCGTTCATTCCACCAGGACTGACTCCTTTACACAAATATTTACCATGATATGTAACAGGGAAAAAAAGAGCTCCATCTTAAAACAAAAATGCTGGGTATGGGACAGAAAGGACAGAAAAGACAAAAAAGAAAAAAAACCAAACAAACAGATCTTAGTCTGGAGTGTCCAACACTTTAATAAAGAATATTACAGATACAACACAAACACTTATTAGTTTACTTTTATTACAATGACTCAAAATAACCTACTAAACACAACAAATGTAAAACATATTGCAGTTAAAACATCTATACACAGGCAAATTTACACAATATAAAACACATATATACACTCTTTTAATATATTATTATATAAAGATTTGTGTTTTAAACCTTTAAAAACGGGAAGTCAAACAGCTTGAAGAGGGAGCACTTCACAGAAAAAAAGAACAGAACTGATGAATATCACGCTGACACATCACATATTAAGAGATAGGTAGTTTTTACATATAGTTGTTGGATCCTGTGTATTTGGCATGCCAATTTTTTAAACAACAGGTGAAAAAGAAAGAAATTAAATAGACAACATTTTCAGTTAAACTGTTAGGTGCTACGGATACTGGATAATACAGGATCTAGAAGCCACATGGTGGAGTGTTTAGAGGTTGTGCACTTCCTTACTGAATGTGAATGAAATATTTACAAAAACCTTACTGCCTCAAGGTCAGCACGTAAAACTGTGAGCTTAACTTTTTTTTCCAACTGTAAACAAATGAATTTACCACGTGACAAAAACATGCACTAGACCCCAAATTGTCTGAGGTTTATGCATTTATGTTTTCATTCAAATTATGTGGTGTTTGTATGAATCCACAGAAAAAACAAAACAAAAAACAAAGTGGGAAGAAATGTAATCTTTTCTGAGTGTGAAATCCTTCAAATGGCAACAGAAAGTTCACAAAATCCACAAATTCCTCAAGCTGGTAATGCTTCCATATTCCGTCTGCGTCCATGTTTCTCTTTTTGTAAAGTCATTCATATTTATTTTTATTTACAAAAGCAGCAGAATGAGGAGTAGGAGTGAGAGCAAGGAGCTGTTGGTTGCAGTAGCAGCCAGTGTCTGTGGCACTCCTTGGTTGTGAAGACGAGTAGGCCTTGGTGAGTTCTGCTTCAGTTTACTGGGTGGCAGTGCCTTTAAATCCTCCAGAGCACCATAGGCAGCCATGGAGAACTCAGGGTCTCCTGTGGTGAGCAAGTCAAACACACAAGACTGAAAGTACACATCCTCCACCTGCAGAGTCTCTCTACACTTTGCAGTGGCTTGCTCCACTGTGTAGATCTGGTGAGGAGGCCTCAGAGGACCCAGCTCTGTGTTGGTGCCTTGAAGGTGTGGCTGCTGGCTCTGATGGCCCAGTGTGTGCTCTTTGATGAGCTCGTTGCGCGGGCAGCCGTGCAAGCACAACTGTAGACCGCCATTGTCTTCTGAAAAGTCCAGGGTGTCTTCTGGCATGCGGATGGCAAAGGTCAGGTAGCTGCCCACACGCCGGATAATGATGGAGGTGCCAATGTAACGGGCCTGTATCCTCACCTGCCGACCGACTCCGGAGCCACCTCGCTCAGCGATGGTCAGACTGCCACTTTCACCACCACTACGAGTCCCATCCTGAAAAGCCAGGGGTAGATCTTCAGTGGTGGCCTGGTACACCTTCTGATCTGTACAGCCATGGTAGGACTTGAAGATCACTGTGATCTAAAATAAGGGCAGAAAAATAAAATTAGTGTTGAGTGACTGATTGAAAATTTTACACTTTCCTACATCAACCAACTACTGCTGGCTCTCTAAGTCACATCACTCATTTAACTGATCATACAAGATGCCCAGTGGGTTCCTAAATTGAGTAATACCACTTAAAGCCACAAGGTGGCAGCAGAAAACCAAATATTTACATGCACAGGGTGTGTGCGGTTCACGCCTCTTCCTAAAGAATGATTTCTCTCTGCTGTACTCTTTAGCCAATTAATTCATAATTGCAAAATTTGTTTTATATAAGAGAAGGACAGACAATTTCAGCAGCACATAATGGTGGTAATGTTTCAGTGAAAATCAAGGTCTGAGCGTCACTATCATCACCCATCTATTTCTATCTAAAAACAAATAACTCCACTAGCTGTCCATGAATGTTGTATCTAAAGGTGGCATTACATATTGGTCTAAAATCTCCACTTCTTCTCTCCTGGCATTGTTAGCATTTCACTCAGTGACTGATTTCTCTACCAGCTGAGCTTTAAAACAAAAAAAACAAAAAAAAAAGGGCCTAACCTCTGTTTCTTGAAAGGATCCTGACAAAGCATTGACTGTGGCTACGTTTACACTTAAAGGTTGTACTTTATTTGATGAATGATTTCCTGTCTTGGGTCTGGCAGTTGAAAACAACTCCAAAAACATGATGGGGGCATGTGGTTGCTGGCAAAGATACACCCATACTACAGCTTTATATCAGGTTGCACAGCCAAGACTCACTTCCAGTTTCTCCAGCAAACCTTTCACACAATATAACATAGTTTGTTGGTTTATATTTAGGTTGGAGAATTAAAATTAGTTTAGGAAAGTCAGAGTAACATCGTATCAGTGAGAAACCAGTTTTGTTTTTGGTTTTTTTGCTATTTAGGCAAAAAACAAATAAATAAAATAAAATAAAAACTTTAATATTAAAAACTCAGCTTTATGAGCTAAATTCTAAGTACTAAACAGAGATAGAAGAACACACACACACACACACAAAAACCACAATTAGGCCAGAAAGACCAGCCTATTTAATTAACAGAATTTTTTTAAAAAACAAACAAAAAAAAAACCCTCTTTGCTCTTGGCCAATTATTCCTTTATTTTTCCAAATGATTCCATATTTACACAAAAAGCACTGAGTTAATTATTTGACCAGAGGGGTGAAAAAACATTCCAGATCGTGGCGGTGGAGGAAAATGTTTGAGTGAGCGTTAATCACTACCATATGACCACCCATGTGTTAAAGGTAGAGCGCTCATGCATGTCTGTGATTCAACACCACTGAAGGACTCCCCTCCTCTCTCTTCTCCCCTCATAGATCTGAAGGAGCTCCAAGACATGAGGAATGCTGGAGACTCGAGAGGCACCATGGAATGACGATTAACTTCACATGTTTGATACTTTATGGCAATACTTGAGCTCACAAGCTTGCACCCAAAAAACAGCCTAATGTGTAGGGCATTCGTTTAAAACTTAGTATAACCTGAGTGTTCATTTCTGACATGGACATAGGTGGCTATAGTTTGAACTCATAATACATAAAAAAAAATTACCAGTTGGACTGGCTTGATTCTCTACACAAGTTTCAGCTCCTCTAGGGGTCTGAACTATCTATATTTTTGGGGGGAATTTTTGTAAAAATTTGCTCTACTCTTTACTTTTCTCCAATAAAATTGTGAGCAGTTTCACATATTTTTGTGTTCAAATTAAAACACCACAAGAAAGAAAGTAACTTAAACAAGTTAAGACATGAAAAGGGGACATTTCTTAGATTTAAGGTGTCCCAAACACACTGCTGTTCTAATGTCCTTACCTTACTGGTTGCTGTGGCGCTGGAGCCTAGGACAACAGGCACATTGGTCACCTGTACAGACAGGAAGCGATTATCAATCAGAGGCCAAGCCCCCTCGACCTTGCAGGTCTGAAACTCATCTCTGAATGTCCGTAGGTGCGGGTCTCCAAATAATCCACAGTGGGCATATTTCTTCTTCTGACCAGCTGAACCCGACACGAGGACCCGATTCTCGTAGTCGCAGAGCTCTGACAGAGCTGGCCGAGACGTGCTGGGGACCTTGGCGGAAGAGGTCGGCCCGTCGCTGGAACAGTTATGCTGAGAGAATAGCTCCTTAATGCGAAAGACAGCTGAGTGGTAGACCAGGTCACCCCTACAGCTGCGTGCCTGCCGCCGGGTGCACAGGGCATAGGCCCGTAGGGCGATGCAGTAGTCCACATCTAGAGCCACATCCTCCTGCAGACCACTGGATGGTGAGGTAGAAGCCACATACTCCGCATTACAGCGCTGGATTCGACACTGCTGGCAGTGTGCTGAAAAACAAACATGATGATCATGGAAAATTTGTACTACAATTGGAATTGTTGCAATTACAAAATATTTGCTAAAAGGGGAATTTCTCTTTTTTAGTAAGAACACCCCACCCCCCTCTGAAAAAAAAAATATGCTGAAAACTTCAACTAATGTACACCAAAAAAAAAACAAAAAACAAAACTACCATCCATCTGACATTTACAGACATGTTACCTCAGTGCATGAGGCAGCAGTGTCACAGCTTTTCCACTATCAAGTTTAGCTCAATCAGGAGAGCCATTAAAACCCAAATGCGTGAGCTCACGAGGCCCTAATCCCACACTGTGCTCCAAAGTCAGTCAAAACTTATTTCCCCCAACTAGCCCTCACAGAAAAAGCATGTAGCCTCACTGCAGGAGGAAACCAACCTGTGTTAGTTTGCCGGAGGGTGTTGAATGTGGTTTGGCTGTTGCTTAGGTAAGTGAAGTCCGGCCACAATACATGGCACGGTGAAGTTCAATGTATGGGAAGAGCCAACTTCAAGAGGATTGCAGAAATAATATCACAGAGTTGCGCTAGTTAAGGGCCAAGCTATAGTCCAGAAAGCAGTATGGGCATGGAAGCACAGCGTTTGATATTTAGGTGGTCCATTTCGGGGCTTCCAGTTAAGTAATGATCCACAAGTGGGTTATTTAATATCAAGGAAAACAAAGACCTACAACTACTACTGTGAGAGAAGTAAAAAGTGTGGCTATTTGTCAATTTCATTTCAGTGTTCACATTACTTTTGAGTATCGTATCTCATATGCTGACTGGGATAGTAATTCCTGCTGCAAGGTAGATACGTTTCCATTTCAGATCAGGATCAGCCAGAATCTTAACACATACATCACTTTTACTGCAAGAGTAAGATCAACTGCAATAAACTGCTCTCCATTTGCAACAGAATAATCTTGTATTTACTCCAAAGCTCCACCTAATCTCCAAAACAGCCTGGACAAAGACAAGATAAGCACAGAGATTTCACATCAGTAAACACAATATTTTTTTCACCCTTTCTTCCCTTACACAGAAGTCTGGTGCACTGAGGGAGCAGATGATTAATGCCTCTCACAGCCAATGTGCTTCAATACCAGCGCTGATCTGAGATGGAGTGTGAGAGGTCAAGTCAGACGCATCCCTCCTCTGAATTCCAACAGCACCCCCCCCCCCCCCCCCCCCCCCCCCCCCGCCCCCCCCCCCCCCCCCCGCTTGCC
>VUQS01037135.1:44370-61168 GCA_015108495.1 Heterochromis multidens
AAAAAAAAAAAAAAATATACATAAAAAAAAAAAAAAAAATTTAAATTTAAAAAAAAAATTTTTATTTTTTTTTTTTTTTTTTTACATCTTAGGGCTGCTATTGTGTGAATCGGTGCAAATGTCTAAACTCAAAACTGTTTATAAGCCTTTAGCAATTTGAAAACAAGAGAAATGTGACAAGTCCTAATCAATCAGTCAGCATGCAGCAGGGGGTTAACATTGTTTTGCATTTTTTCAGTTTGTTTCTTCCTGGTATTTTTCTTCTCTTGACAGGAGGTACTGCAAGAAGAGCATACCAGCAGTTGAAAGAGGAATCACATTCCTTCAACACTGATTCCCCCATACCTTCTTTGTTTGAAGTTTGTGTTTGTCTGAGGGGTATTCTTTCAGTACGCTTAACCAACTTCAGACAGGATGAGTCTCAGAAAGTGCTAGCTCACTGGCCTCTATGGAAGAAAATGTAGCACTTGGGGGGTCATTTATATTATCAGAGAACGTGTCACTGTTGCAGAGTTACAAATGAGAAGCCAGAGTCACTTGCTTTTAAATTGTTTATGACATGTAGCCACATTCTACTGTCATGTCAGGCTTTTAACCAGTTACTTTGATTTCTTTCAAAGTAAAAGCATCACTTTCTATGTTTATAAAAGGAACAACTCTCAGGAACCCTGACTGTTTAGGCTTAAAAGTATGACATATGTATACACTACCAATCAAAAGTTTGGACACACCTTCCCATTCAATGTTTTTTCTTTATTTCCATGACTATTTACATTGTAGATTCTCACTGAAGGCATCAAAACTATGAATGAACACATATGGAATTATGTAGTAAACAAAAAAGTGTGAAATAATCCAAAACATGTTTTATATCTTAGATTCTTCAAAATAGCCACCCTTTGCTTTAATCACTGCTTTGCACACTCTTGGCATTTGCACACAGGCTCCAAGAAAGAGCTGTTTCTTGGAATGGGAATAAGGACAATGCCCCATAGGCTAACATCTTCATATGGCAACTTAAAAACAGTGTTTTTAGTTTTTATTTACATGTTATTGCTGGCTTTTAAGTAAAGTTTTTTAGAGATCAGGGCAACTCAAGATACGCTCAGAGGGCATCTTGTGTGTCTGTCTATTATTGTAAGTCTATGCATTTCAGTAATTCTTACTAGTTCAGCCTTGTATGTTTGTCCTCCTGACTTTTACAGAAAAGTGACCAGGGTGCTCATTCAGGCATGAAGCTAAAATGTTCAGATGTCATCAGATTAATGGAAAGAAGAGCATGGGGCTAAGAGTAAATGCCACTAAATCTTTGGTTTTGCTAGACTAGCGTCTGACCTTCCTCCCTAAGGTTTAGAAAGAAGAAGTCAAACATTCCAGGCAGTGTACCCTACTTGGCAATCTTTTTAGAATTAAGTGACAAATTTGGCCCCAGATCCCTTCTCAGGGAGTTCTATTTGTCTTGCATCAGGGTTAAGAAAACAACCCTGTGTTTTTACCCCACCATGGGTCGAGGTCAGGAGTGTATGGGGGCTGGGATAGTAGGTGGTGCATTTATTCGCAGGTCATTGTTACAGTAAAAAGCAGCATAGGGATGGTCACAATGGAGCTGTAGGGTGAACAGACTCACTTCTCTGTTGGTTTGTTCACAGTAAGAGATCTGCAGAACTGCTTTTTTTCTAAGCTGTGGGGGTGAATATGGAAATTGAGGCTACCTGTTGCTTGAAACAGCTCAGGCATTATGCATGCTGCTGGCCAGCCACCCTCAGGGGAAGGAGAGTGCAGGCTGTTGATGGAGAGTTGGCTGTGGAGCCTAAAAGCACATCTGGTACATGTTGTGTGGACTTACTTTTTCTTGAAAGTGCAGATGGTCTTGAATTCCTTAAAAAAAAAAAAAGTCTCTCCTTTCTACAAAAAAAAAATACATACAAAAAATGGAACCTAGGGGAATTTTGACTTTCCCCTTTGGGAATTTATTATGCTGGTTCAGTCCCTCAGCTGTTTCTGGGCACTTAGAACCTGTGTGGAAGTGAACACGGTTGCAGCTGCTGAGCTGCAGCAGGAGAATAAAAACCTGTAGAAGTAACCGGTCTACACTAACCAGTTGTTCTCTAAAGAGGTTATGTAATGAAATCTAAACAGGTGATGTATGAGTGAGCAGGAGCCGTAAGCTGTGGCCTTGCTTTTGTTGACATTGGCCATGTTTCTTCAGGGCCAGTCGAGGAAGGGATTTAGGATATAGGCCTCTCATCCTTTCTTTAGTTTTTCATATTTTCCCTACCCATTCCACACATCTCTGCTCTGTTGTATACTTTTTGCTCACATGTCACACAGTTGAAACAGACATTCATAGCAAATAAGAGCTGTTTATGAAAGAAATTTAATGACAAGAAGCATAGCATTGAGTCTAGGACAAACAGATTTACTTGCCTCTCCATTAGCCACACACCAAATAGTCCTTTTTTGGCAGTCACTAGTTTCTGTTGACTCACTAAGGTGCACTTTGCCAGCTATTCATACCTTCCTCCCACTCTCATTTTACTTCTCAAGCAAGTCTGTCAGTTAGCCAGTTAAGAAAGCCAGCCATCAAGCCAGCCAGCCATCAAAACAAATGAGAAATTCAAGACTAAAGTCCATGCACCAAAACTGCAAACAAACTACAAAGAATTATAAAATTACTTCTATTGTCTGAAACTATTGTTTAGTCTTGTGGAACTTGACTTTTTTCTTCTTTATGGTAAAAAAAAAACAATGTTCCCTCTTGGCTGAACATCCTCACATGTGATAGCAGTTGTGTTGCGATGTGATGGTGGTCCAGAGTATTGCTGTTGTGGGCAGACATAGCATCGGCTCCTACAACGGAGCTGATGCTATGTCTTTCCTGCATTCTCTAACACTGTGACAGGGGTGCCCAAAAGTGTTGACGGCCTTCCATATTGCTTCAATACTGGAATGCCACAACATTACCGCAACAAACATTGCAATAAGACACATGAGCGTACAGATGTTGTAAACAAGCCAGACTATCTAAGTCACTTTGAGATTAAACTAAAATTAAGCACATCTATTCTAGTCTGGAAAACAGTGATGAATGTTTATATCTGCTAGTTTGAGCAATAATTGGCTTTTGCTTCTTCCTAAATACTGTAAGCTATATACATCTAACCCTAACTTGTATGTAGCTGACCCCCAAACAGAGCTAAGGTCTCAATGTAACTCATCTCAGATCCCATTAATATTTCCAAATCCAAAACAGGAAGCCAAAAAAACTGTAACCTAGAGTCTTTGTTTCTGACCCCACACTTGTCTATCTCTGCACATACCTCATGAAAAAACAGTGCCAGAATGGACAAACTGCCATGATGAAGATGATGATACTCAAAGTCAATGCAGACAAGACCTCTATAAAGTCATTCCAATGGAGAACTACCAAAGAACGAAAATGGGCTCTCCCCCACTGTTCTGGGCCCAGGCTGAAGTCCTTGTCTGGAATGCAATCTGCCTGCCGTCTGCAGGCCTCTATTGCTCTGTTTGATATTCAAACAAACACCTGTCAAAAGTCCATGTCTCATCTCACACAGCTCTTGGAAATTGGCAAAAAAAAAAAAAACCTGAACTTATTCCTTGCACTAAAACAGAGGGGAAGAGCGGCGAATGTGGGTTTTTATTCCAACCATCTGTGCATGTGTTAAATATAGATTTTTATGGAAGGCTCAAAGGGCTAGTTCTGCTCTCCACTAAAATGTCAAAGAATAATAGGCTATTCAAGGTACTGCATGCAGTGAGGTGTTTGCACAATAAATTATTTCAAAATCCATTTTTTTCTCTAACTAACATCAGATTGCACAGCTGACTGAACTGTGGGTGTGTAGTCATGGTTTAGTGATGCCAAGAAGTTTGGCAGATGTTCTAAGATGGAGGAATAGCCTTTGTACCAAATCTATCCATGTCCCCCTTCAGCTCCTCCTACACCCTGCTGTTTTCCACATCTCTCCCTCTTTCCTTCTCTCCTTTTTTCTCACTCATATTGAGATGAAGGGTCTGCTGCAGGATGACGGGTGCTGTTTGGCAGTAATCCAGGCAACACATCTGCCTGACTGCTGTTCCTCTTTTTCTTCCACCCCCCAACAGTATTGGTTCAGTTGTCAGCCCATTTCAGGGTCTGTCTCAAGGTCTGCAGATGTGTTTCTTAGAGCAGCAATGATGGACTCTTGCAGAGATCTCTAGTGTGAGTGACTAATGGCGCGGAGACATCTCTGAAGGCATTGAAGAATGGATTTATCCAGTGTCATTCATCACACTGCCTGTCACTGCCAATATAAAATGCTTGATAGAAAGCATACATTCACCTTTGAGTGGAACTGACTCAGATGCTCCACAAAAACTGAAGGGAAACTCTGCAGTGAAACACAAGATAAAGTATGACTACAACATTTGAGAGAGAAAGATTTGTATTTTCTTTAACATTCAAGTTAATGTTACATTCTACATACACATTAAGACTAGTAAAGGCTGCATTTCTGCTAAATTTTGATGAAAAACTCAGCAGTTCAAAGTTCACAATGTGTACTGAGAATTCCTTTTTGGGCAAAATTCAGACAACAATTCAGAAGTTCTAAGTCCACCTGTTTTTCCTATGTCAGTGACTGTGACCTATAAGAAACCCGTCTGTCGCGCCAGTATAACTGTAGGCCTGCTCATCTTTTCTCTTAAAGGGATTTTATGGCGTGTTTTTTGCATCTCCCATTAGTGAGGTTTAGAAAGCACTATTCGCTAGTGTGTTATCTACCATGAGGATAACCTTGAAGTACTCAGTGAAATGCTGAAATTTATTATAAAAGTAATAGCACATAAAACAACATTTACTCCAAATAAAATAATAAAGGCTTCCATGCTCTGAATTTACCTGTGTCTGGAAAATTTGACAGGTGCAGCATGTTCCCGGCACTGGATCACAGAACGCTCAGATCACAGATAACTTTCTTATGAATCTGTAATAAGCAAACTTGTGTCTTGAAGCCAAACTGAAGACATTTACATTTTCTATGAAGAATTCTAAAATTTGCAAAACTAATCCAAAGAACCAGAAAGAAATGCAGCCGAGCACATTTCGGAGACAATAAACTAAGCACCAAGTTTTATGTAAATATGTTTTAACTGGTGAGAAGGAGCGATACAGGAAGAGAGGGAGAGAAAGGTAAAAAGGAACAAGGAACTGACAATTAGGGACAACTAATCACCAAGTGTGTAGCCAAGCGCATCCCCCCACGCTGGTGCCAGCGCTTGCACTGTGCTTGAACCTGTGCTGAATGCCAACGGCAGATAATTATAAACCCGCAGGGCAGCCTCCTCTGTGCAGAGGGAGGAATGGAGCCTCAGCCAAGCCTGAACTCCTGACCTTCTTCACACACCAAGCGTCTGTTGTGGGCTTCGGGAGGTGCAAGATGGGTCACAGCAAGCCGTGAGGCAACTAGCAGAGAATGAGGGAGAGGGGAGAGTGAGTGGTTGAGGGCGGGTGGTGAGCAGGGAGGGTATGGTGGGGGGTTGAGGGATATGAGGGAGGAGGGACTCAGTGGAGGGTCACTTTTTTGTTGGCATTCTTTGGTTGAAGCTTCTGACCAATCGTAGAAAAGAGAAAAACACTTGACAAATCAGAGTGAAACCCACAGTAAAAAAAAAGAAAACATCCCCTTTGTTTGGTTATCTCCTCTCTCTTTATCAGCATTCATTAGGTGGGGAAATGTAGTCTGTTCCAAACCTTTGCATTCAAAGAAAAGCCTTTGTTTGAGCTGGATCATCTTTTAACTTATTCTTACATTGTCCTGCATTGTCAATATTTAACTCTTTGATTCTTAATTGCTTAAAGGTCCTATTCTTGGTTATTAGTGCCCCATTGGAAAATGCATTTAAACAATAATAATAAAAATAATAATAGCCTTTTGATTGAAGAATATATTGTGAAGAGATTTAAAATAGAATAAAGAAGTGACCATTGTGATCTCAATTGGCAGACACAGTTTGAGGGCTCAAAGGACAAAGGGCCTGGCCACCATTGTTTACAAGCTGAGATCTGGGAATAACCAGCAGAACCCCATTCATCAGTCAAAGTGAACTCCTCAGCATATCGGGGGTAAATCCTTGAAGCGATTCAGGACGTGACATATAATGCTTTAAAGTTTACAGTAGAGTTTACATATTGTTTGCAGAATATTTTGATTGCGGTGTTGGAGAAGTTACTTCAAAGTACAATAATTTAGCTGATTTAAAATGTTATTTCACTATCCATCCTCCACTTATTCAATTCAGGGTCGCAGAGAGGGCTGGAGCCTGGGGTACACCCTGGACAGGTTCCCAGTCTGTTGCAGGACTAACACAGAGAGACAGACAAACATTCACATATACTGCCAATTTAGATATCGCCAGTTAACCTAATCCCACTAACTGCATGTCTTTGGACTATTTAATGAAGCTGGAGTACCCAGAGAGGACCCACGCAGACACAGGGAGAACATGCAAACTCCACACAGAAAGGCTCCGGCCAGATGGTGGATTTGAACCCAGAACCTTCTTGCTGTGAGGCAACAGTGCTAACCACCACCCCACCGTGTTAATCTTTGTCCCTTTATTTCATTATTATTGCATTATTATACTCCATTCATCCGTCTTTTCTGTTACTCATCTGTCCAGTTATGGGTGCTGGAGCCTACCCCAGCTGATACTGGTCAAGAGTGCAAAGCACACCCTGGACAGATTGCCAGTCCATGCTGCCCCTCAAAATTAACAATATTATTTGTTAGTCTACCTTCAGTCCTTCAGCCTAGCTTTGTCAAAGGGGCCTTCTATGAAGCTGCAGAAACAGACACATTGTGATTTAACCAGCTCTCATCTGCCAGTGTTTGTTGATCAACACCCACTTGTTAATATTAGCCAAAATGGCTGCATGAAGTTCCATCCCACTGTTAATTAAGCCAGGTTATTGCCAAATTCTGTTTTAGCCATAAATCCAGCCATAAGCCAGCCATAAATACAGAGCATGTAAAGAAATTTAAATATACAATTGGCATTACCAGTAGTTGAATTTCTTCTCTTTAGGTGGGATGCAACTACCAGACTGAAACTGAAGCATAGAGGCCAATATTAGAGTCTTACAGTGTTCTAGCGATTAGAAACTGTAATGGAAAAGCCAAACATTGTATTGCACTCATATTATGTCACTGCATAAAGGATCATGAAATATAGATTTCATATGCTAAAGTTTCTAATGTGGTGCTGCAAGCAATTTATTTCTGTTTTTTCACTCCCTACTCCTGACTTACAAGTGTAAATGTTCTTCTCATGTTATCTTGAATTCAAGTAAAAATAAATCTGAATTAAAAGAAGATTGTACTTAAATCAAAGTCACTGTGACCTCAACATACTCCAGAAACAAAAAAACCATTATCACCAGAATCCTGATGTTAATTTTCCTCTCTTCTCTGTCAAGTCAGAAATGTCGGCAGACCACCTTGGCTCATCTGGTCTCCTGTTCTCATCATGAAGATCTCTCTCGCCTTGCACTTTGCCAATTTCCCATGATTGAATGTAATTGGGACCAGATAAACACCCCCTCTCTCTCTCCTCAGCAGTCTTTGATCACTTCTGACCTGGCTCCAGCTCAACTCTGACACACTGGCAACCATTTCTTGGGTGGTTTGTGATTGCTCACAGACAGACAGTGAGATATATTGAGTATTGATGTGTGAGCCACAAAACCCAACTTGCTGCAGTGAATATTACATCTTAGTTCTCCGGGACTGTTAGACTTTGGGCAAAAACAGAAATACATATGATACATGCATATGTCCAATAGAATAGTTGTTTTTTTTTTCTTGTGGGGTTGTTTATGCATGTGTGCGTGCATTTCAAGAGTTATTGTCTTGAGGGAAGAGAACAAGATGTGCAAAAAGATTCCCGAATTTGATTCAGGAGATTTGTAAATCCTGTGCAAATTACTGTTGCCTATTTCTTTTCTCCCCGCCGTTCTCCTCTTTGAAACTCGTCTTCTGAGCCAATCACTCCCAGATGGAGAATATTAGATGTAATCACTTCCATTTGCCGGCTCTTTTACTCTCACTGCGAGGTGACACGCTGTCTCCTTCTGACATCTCCTCACAATGGACAGTTACCGAGAATTCATCAATCACCTTAGACGAAGAACTTTGACACCCCAAATCTGGTAGAAATCATGTAATTTGATAACCCAGAGAAATCTACAAATCTGCTTGTGTGAATGATAGGTGTATATTTTCTCCACTCTGTGCGAGTGCCCCCATCAGTGCTATTCTCTGTGGTGTTTCAAAAGTGCCAGGTGCACTCAATATAAATTTCATAAGCACTTATAGTGTAGCGCACATACATGCTGATGGAGGTTCCCTTTGATTTGCTGTTTGATTCTAATACTGTGTCAAGGGTACTGGCTCAGCTTTAAAGTTAGCCATGTGCCTTACAGCTATTCTGCCATCAGAAATTTCAGTCTGCCATATGGAAGAGATGAAAATCAGAGATGAGTGAGCCTGACGTGTGGAATTAATGGTGTCCAGGTTTCTACCTTCAGACTTTATATATTTTTTACTCCATCTTAATAGATGTGAAAGCCTCTTCTTATATCCTAATTTTGAATTTGTTCCTCTTAATCTTTCTGCACTTCTTCTATCTTGTCCAACCACTAGCCTCCTTCCGCTGCTGTCTACCCTCACCTCCTACCATCCCTCACTCTCTTTCAATCTTCCCTCTATTCTTCATTCTCTCGGACAGACAATAAAGCAAGCTTTTCCATGGCTGACCTGCAATTCACCCCTCCCTCCACACCATCCCATACCACAGACAGCGAGGGTGAGTTACAGCTCAGGCTCCGGTGTGGTGCAGGGTTGTCGCAGATTCTGGACCAGAATTTGGGTCCCACAGGACCAGTCTGGTCTGTACTGTTCAGCAATGATGGGGTCACGTAGACTCCTGACATGCACACACTACTGTTGGCTGGGGGGGAGGGGGAATGTTAAAATGAAGGAAAGAGCAAATTCTGAAAGAGAGAGCGGCAATTCCACTTAGGTCAAGGTGACTCCTCACATGTACCCCTTCTTGAGACTGAACCAGAGCAAATGTTGAGCTTCATCTTATTCTACTTTGTGCTTTTCTCACGACCCTCATTTGACTCAGACACATGACTGGCCTTTGCATCTGTCATTTGACAAGCAGAAATTATTCTTCATGTGAATCAGATGTTACAGAGAAGAGAAAGAGTTCTCCTTTGTTGCCTGGCCGCTCACTAGAGGAGGAGCACCTGTTTCCAAATAAATCTTAGATTTAAAAAAAAAAAAAGAAGATACACTATAGCTTGATCATATGTCTGGAAATGTGGAAATCTGATTCCTTGTGCATGCACAGATTTTCACTCCCACATGAATTCTTCATTTATATCTCCTCAAGTTGTTAAGTTCCCAGTCTGCACTCTGCTTATCTTAAGTGAATTTAAGAATTTTGGATTTAAAGCACTGGCTGCAAGTCACATGTTTTGCCAGCGGCTTTCATCCCAGTGTGCCTGCACAGCATTTTGACCTCAGGGTCCTAGGGTTGAGTTAGAGGCGCAGTCAGCCCTCACTGGTGGAACCATGAACCGTGTCAGGTCATGTCAGCTCTCTGCTCAGCTCCCCTTACTTGAATGTAAATAAAGCCAGTCTGGCTTGGTTCCACATCAACAATACTACTCACTCTCTTTTGTTAGGGCTAACGGGTGACATTCAGATGGGAGGGTCTTTTATTTAAACCTCTTTTTTTCTCTTTTGAAAATAATTAAAAATTGAGTTATTATGGAACTGGCTGAAAGCTGTACCCTTGCATTAAATGGACAGACACTTGAATGTTGATCCTCTCATCTATTTCCCTGCTAGACAGCAGATAAACAAATTTATTTGAGATGAAAGATATGTATTGTTTCTATACCATATTGTGACCTAAAAGGACCAATAAGGTTTTTTCTTGACAAAAGCAAAATCCAATTCAAGCGTTGCACCATCGCCAAGAATAACCCATTTTAACTCAGGACCTCATCCCAAAGTAAAGAAAGAGGAGAGTAGAGACCAGGTCCCAAGAGGTCGTAAATTGTTGAGACAGACCCAGTTTAGGCAGGGAATTGAGCACAAGCAGAAGCTCTCTTAAAGAGTCTAGTGGTCTCTCTTTCTCCCAGAGTTTAACCCTCTCACCTCGTCTTACTGGCTGCTCCTTTATTCAGTAGGCTGATTTATTGAAGTTCACAAGGGAGAAAAACAAGCATAGCATAACCATCAGCCCTGCCTGTGATAAATGACCCACACCACTATCTTCATCTCAAGTGGGACCTACAGTTCCAGTGGGTAAGAACAAGAAAGAAAGTCTGTGGGTATATAGCGGGATTTTTTATTATCATTATTATTATTATTTTGTATGCATAAAGAGAAACAAATCTGAGCAAAGGATTAGCAATATATGATACAAATATTTCAAAGCAACTCTTTTTGCTGTACTTTCACTACTCCTTTATAGTTTTCTCTATTGTCCTTCTCTGTGTCGCCCAGTGTCCCCCTTATCCCTTGTCGTGCCCCTGGCTGTCCCAATGCAACATAGCCCCTCTTCTCCCCAAATGAAATTCTTTGGAAAGTCATTTTATATCACCCTTTGACTGTGCATTGAACTGTAAAACCACCCCATTGGAAACAAAATAAAAGGATAGGAGAGGGAGAGAAGGGGGTGGGGAGTGGGGGGGACAAGGAGGAGAATTATAATTCTTTGCAGGCCTTTGGTATTAACCCAAACACCAGAGCTGTCAGCAGTTCAGAGAGGGAGGTGCGAGGGGCAAACATTCAGTGTTAATTGGCACTTTGTAAGCTCTGAGCCTTCCTTTTGTGAGGGAAGTGGAAGAGAGAGTGAATGTGCAAGAGGGAGGAGGAGGGTTGAAGGGGGGAGTGGTCAGCAGAGGGGGGATGAGGGAGAGAGAGAGAGAGAGGGACAGAGCGAGAGAGAGAGAGAGAGAGAGAGAGAGAGATTGTTCTTGTAGGTTTGTTGGGGCTTGTTGAGGCTGTTTACGGTTCACTTCTTATCCTTTGTTAATTGGGCATTCTCTCCCCCAATGAAAAAAAGAATTCATGTAACCCCCAGCCTGCCACCCATGCTCCCTGTGACTCACCCCACCATCCAGATCAGCAAGAGAGAGATAAATGACAAGAACATAGCGAAGGGATTGTCCTGGGCATGTCATTCAAATTTTACACGCTCTCAGATTTACTGAAATTGCCCTGTTTGTGGTAGCTACTACCAAACAAGCTAGATTAGGAAAAATATAATATGGAATACTTTTATTTCTTAAAGTTGCTCTGGAAAAAATTTGGGCTTGTTTATTCTTTTTTTGCTTCCACAGAGGCCAAAACAGCAAACAAGAAATCCTCAATTTTTTTAAGCATTAAAAGAGTGTTTCTGCTTATAAGTGTGTGTAAGAAGATTCTCAGCTTTCTTCCCTGAACCCCCATCTGATGCTCTCGGTGTTAATGATGATACAGGACAGCAGGGATAGAACAATGTTAGACCATTAGGTACAGGATGTGAAAACACCCTGTCTGTCCTCTTTGTAGATCCTCTTCTTCCGCCAATGTGTTTAGAGTTATCTGAAATAATTAGAGAGGAACAGACTGGCACACACACACACACACACACACACACACACATACACATACAGAAGGAACGATAGGAAGGCACCTGTGTTTGAAAAAGTTGGGGGCACAGGAGAGGGGTGTTGTTGGCGTGAGGCTGGTGCACTCTGATTCACAGCACCTCTGGCCTCTTTCTGTCTTTCTCTCGCTCTCCCACTGACTGATGTAAATAATAATAGAACCAGTACTGAAAAGACACAGGTGTCAACCATTGTGCTGCTCTGAATGGACCTGGGGAAAGGAGGTCAGGGGTCACAGGGCCGCCTCAGCCACCTCTCACACACGCACAGTTTATATTCACACTGACGCTCCCTTTCATAGGTTTTCATCTCGTTGCCCCTTCCTCCCCCGTCTCGCTTGCTCACGCTTTCCTTTTGTTATCATAGCTTAATGTTTTGTGAAAACCTTTCAGAGGTCATGAACGAGCTCGGTGTTCAGGAAGATTAACATTCTTTTCAAAATGAATCATCTCACACAGCTAAATGGATGAATAAAAGCATGACATTTATAAAACTTACACAAAAGAAAATTTGAATATTTTTGGTATTTGTTTTGCAATACCAATATCTGCAATTCTTGCACACCACTCAAATTTCACACAAATTTCAGGCTTGACCTTACACTCACAAATTACAGCAAAAGCTCTACAGCTTTAAAACAGTTTATATTTCTGGGAGAATTTAAAGAAGCAACAGGAACTCTTTCAGTTTTTAACACTGTGTGTGTTATGGCCTGTTTTTCATTTAAGAAAAAAAACTGCTTGGCAATCAACAAAAACTATACACATGAGAGTGGTGATAGTCCTCTTGTTGTAACTAAAATGTTGAACTATTTCTTTAATGACCCATTGCTTTATATCATAAACTGTTTTTAAATGACAGTCCACCAATTGTGGGTTAACATTTGGTTTCTGGACTTCACGTTTTAAAGCATACTGTTAACACTGTCCACCGCCATGCACCATTTTTTTGGAGCCAGAACTGACCATATTTGGATGAGAGGTTGAAACGCTAATTTATCAGTCAAAGGCCGGATTGGGAGGTTCAATTCAGTGACTCAAATTAGGAAAAGTGAAGCCAAGCAGGCAGCTTGTTAACGCTGTCAAGTTGGGAATATTAACATTGGAGTCTGTGGGGACTGACTCACTTTTGGAGCCAGCCTCAATTGACCATTCCATCAACTGCAGTTTTGGAGGTTACCATTTAAATTAAAACAGTACTTTTGAATGATCAGCAAAATTGTATAGATCTGTGTGTACTACACATAGTATAGACCTGTGTGTTACCTTTTGAGCCCCCTCCATATTTACAGCACCTTATCATGAGACTCTTATTTCCCATTCTCAGCATTTGGTCAACTATTTTCAATCCAGTGGTGGCCATGATTAATGCTAAACATGAAGGTAATATACACAAGCCAGTACACATGCACAACACACCAAGGCCCCATTTTCTGTAGAGCTCAATAAAATGATGGATGGAGCTGGACAGAATTTGTGGAGTAGTGCCTTTGTGCTCAAAGAAGCAGGACAAGAAAGCGTTATAAACTGGGACTGGTGCAAGATGGTTGAGGTACATCATATTATTTTCATGGATAGGTGACTATTTATGGTCTGAAACATGACATGTCTGCTGCATCAGCAAACTTTGTGCGCAAATGTAAAACTGAGGACACACTATATGATATGTGGAAAAATGCAATAGGCTTATTTTCCATTTAATTGATTTTACTACTGTAGCACACCTAAAGTCTATCTGTAGATACAGAGATTAAATCATGCTGAATCACTGGGAAAAAGCTGAATTCATCCTGCACTACAGACCTCAGTAAGTAGGAGTCTGATTGGCTGATCAGTCTGCTACCTTCCAAGTTTTATGTGCAGTCAGTAAAGCAGAGAGCCTCTACATTATTCTTGGCCTTGGCTGTTTGCAGTCACAATGAATGTCACAATGTTTGATCTTTATTTACAGCCCTGGCTAGAAAAAAAAAAAACCCTTGATGATACGGAAAAAATATATTCGTAGTATTTACAGAAGTGGATAATAATGGAAAGAAATGTAAATAAAATAGTGGATGTTTTAAGGATTTTGTGTTTACTATATTTTCTGTGTGTATTTTGTTGTCACCATTGTGGGAGGATGCTCCTCAGCCTGTAAGATCCATGCATGGTGCAGATAGAGATGCTAGAGAAGGGCGAGAGGATTTATTACCAAGCATTAGGAGCACTAATCTGTTGCAGGTGTTTCTGGCTGTTCTCCCAGGCCATGCCTGCTCTCCTCTCCAGGAGGCCCCACCATTGTGTGTGCATGTGTGACAGAAGAGAACACAGAAGGAGAGAGAGGAAAGGAAAGATTTTTCTCTTTTCGTGCTATCTGCAGGGAGATAATACCATTTCCAAAATCCTCTCAAATCATCAGTAGTGTGGAGATAAGGACAAAGAGAACATGTATTCCAATGACTTCTTGCCATCAGTCATATCAGTCACAAGTGCAAGTGAACTGTGAAAACTCCTTTATTATATATCAAGGACATCTTATTCTTCCTCCAGAATCTCATGTAAATCTATTCAAAAGGAACAGTTTGTTTCTCAACTTTTCAAACTACTTTTAGTTAGTCTTTTTTTGGTGACAAGGACAGCTCACTCCTGGTATACAGTAGAAAACTACTTTGACAGCAGGGGACAACTTCTAGGTTGTGTTACAATAGAGAAAGACCACCAGGATGGATTGAACCAACAGCTTCACAGGAAGCCTGTGGTGCCTTTGGGGATGATGAACAAAGACACAAAGGAAGCCACTGAGAAAGTCCTGCTCTATAGGAAGTCTGCACCTACTGTGGCCAGCTTTGGGAAGATGAAACTAAATGAAATGGAAAAGAAAGGGGATGGAGGACAATCCAGGGGTTGGAAATAGAGGAAAGGAACACAGAGTCTCACTATTGATATGGTGATGGAGGCTTAAAAATCAGAAAATTCAAATTCTACACAAGTATATTAAAGATAAAATATTTGACACTAATTTGCTTTATTACCATCAAATGTATGATGCTCTGCTTTTTAGGATTTTTTTCTTAGCAGTGAATTTGCTTGAAGCTAGGATACACCAATGTTACTTACTGGTTTGGCACTAGTGCCCTCATGTGGAAATTCAAAGTACTAATCAGCTTAGATTGCTGCTTTTTTTAACGAGTGTAGTACAGACTACCAGGCCTAACAAATGAAATAAAAACTTATTTAGGTTGTTATACCTATAAGATGCAGTAGAACAAATATTTTACTTATTTAATGAAAAAGATTCTTTTTCCTCTGTCTTTACTTTTATGTGCGTTTGATTCTTCATCATGTAATCTCACATTACTGCCTTTCTTTATTTTTTGTTTTCTGGGCTGGGACCATGAGATTCATTTATACACTTCACATATTCACTCAGCTATGTCACTGTATTTTATGGTAGAATCCTGATTCAACTGGGAAAACAAAGACTTAAGATTGTTCATGTGGTTTGTTGTCACTTGCTTTCCTTCACCTTTCGTCCTGTCAAATAAAGCAAAATTGAACTGCAACTTTAATAAAACCTTAAAACAAACTTTAAAGATAAAATTTAACTACAATTAATATCAATCAATAGGAAGTATGACTGGAGAAAATGTGTTTATTGGTTTTCTCCCCTTATCACTAAATAGCAGAAATGTGAAACTTTGATATTTTATTCTTAACTGAATCTCATGTAAGGTCATGTGTATGTGTGTGTGTGTGTGTTTGTGAGAAAGGGGGGAGGGGGAGCGGGAGAGCGAGAGAGAGAGAGAGTTGTCTTATGAGTAGTAAATCAGGTGTCTTCCTTCTGAATTTTCACTTACTGGTGCAGTGACGGGTGGACAGCAGTGGCTGTACTAAGCAGATAGGAGCTAATCTCTTTCAGGTAGGCTAAAATGAAACAATTTCAAGCCATAAGCTTTTCTCCCTGTAGACATTTTATAACTGGACTGCTCTCAAAAGCAAGACGAGAAAAGTGGAAACTGGAAAAGTCAAAGATTATTCCATAAAATTGGGTGTATTAGAATATGAAGGCTAAGTTTCAGAGGAATGTAAGTGAAATAGACCAGCTATAGACAAGCTGTCCATGGTATAATCCTGCCCAGTGTGTATATCAACATTAAAAAATTTGATTGCAAAGCTGTAAGCCAACATCCAAGCCAAATAACCATCTTTTTAATTAAGAACATGTATATAACTGTGCTTCAGATAAATGCTTTTCACGGGATGTAGTTGTAGGAGCTCCGGATTATATAGTCTGTGAGAGAAGGAAACCAGTCTTTGGTAAGACTTAAAATGTATGTGAACCAGGGGTAGAAAAGCTCTGGCTGTCTTGTAGCTCCTGTAATGATGATGTTCAACGCTGCATCTGTGGCAGGGTAGGCTGGCATGTTAATGATTCCCCTAGGATACAGAAAATTCCTGCAATTAACTAATGTAAATAGCACAAATTATTTGATGCCAGATCTTTTTACATATACACTACCAGTCAAAGGTTTGGACACACCTTCCCATTCAATGTTTTTTCTTTATTTTTCACGACTATTTACATTGTAGATTCTCACTGAAGGCATCAAAACTATGAATGAACACATATGGAATTATGTAGTAAACAAAAAAGTGTGAAATAACCCAAAACATGTTTTATATCTTAGATTCTTCAAAATAGCCACCCTTTGCTTTGATCACTGCTTTGCACACTCTTGGCCTTCTCTCATTGAGCTTCATGAGGTAGTCACCTGAAATGGTTGTAACTGCACAGGTGTGCCTTGTCAGGGTTCATTTATGGAATTTCTTGCCTTCTTAATGGGGTTGGGACCATCAGTTGTGTTGTGCAGAAGTCAGGTTGGTACACAGCTGACAGCCTTATTTGACAACTGTTAGAATTCATATTATGGCAAGAACCAATCAGCTAAGTAAAGAGAAACAACAGTCCATCATTACTTTTAGAACTGAAGGTCAGTCAGTCCGGAAAATTGCAAAAACTTTGAATGTGTCCCCAAGTGCAGTCACAAAAACCATCAAGCGCTACAACAAAACTGGCTCACATGAG
>VUQS01037142.1:0-12975 GCA_015108495.1 Heterochromis multidens
TGTTCATCTGGACATGGCCATTTACATGAAAAGGGAAAGACCATCTCTGAACCGAGGAGGGGGCCTAAGGGTACATCTGTCACCATCTTACAATGCTGTGATTGCAGCCATTCCCCAATCTCTGTGAATGATACTCATGGCCATTGATCAATGGTCATGACAATTTGCATATTAATGATCATGAAACTGATCTCATGGCCCTTTGTTAGTCAGTGGTGCTGGTTTCGGTCATTATGCAAATGTACTGTTTATAAGATTGGGGAAGCCTGCAGTCAGCTGAGACTGAAGAAGTCACCAGAGGTGACGAAACGTTTCTCCCACTGAAAACGCTACGTCCAGATGAACAGATTCAGCTTTTTGGCAGACTAGTCATAGTTATACAATACTCCCCTACTTCCATTCCTGCAGGTTTACTACCTTTTTGTCTCTGCTTTAATTTCTCTTTCTACCTCTACATTTACGTTTATTCTTGCTTCTATCTCCATCTCCCCTGCAGGCTATGGTCTGTGTTGGAACCGCTCCTCTGTATGCTTCACTTGTGACCCTTGGTGCTGTTGTGGGCCCAGCTGTAGCAGTGCAAAGCTCAAGGTGGCTCATTGACATTTAGCTCAATCTCCCTTAGGGATCAGATTACTGCGCCTCGATCTAAACACTGTGCTCTAATGCTAATAAAACACAGCAGTGATAATGCTGCACCGCCCGCGGAAAGGCACACACACATACGCACACACACACACACACACACACACTCTTGTGCCAGTGTTCTTGCACAATGAGAATGCGATTTCTAAAAGACAAGTTTAGGATCATTATATGGAAAGAATGATTAGGCGTGTATCATGCATGTAAAATCATTTTAGCCGGCTGTGTTTGTAATGAGATTTTAATTTAAAAAAACACTTTTATTGCAGTGACAGATTATGCAATTTGTCGAGCTATTCTTGGATAACGACTTAACTTGATTACACAAGCACAGCACAGTGGTGTGATCTAAACTACAAGCTTATTCATCGTATCACTCTTTTTGAATATAAATGAATGACATTTTCTTTCTATCAGTAAACAATTATTTTATTTCTGAAATTTCTGAGTTCACGCTTTCAAGGTGCAAGCACTCACAGGATTGACTGTCATGACTGTTGACTTAAGGATATTTAAGTCCTGCAGCATCACAGACAAGCAGGAGGGGCACAGTTCTTCTAAAACAGGATGTCCTTCACTGTCGACCCCTCAGTGCTCCGTAGTCTGTTAAAAATCTCACCCCGATACCTCTATTGTTATCACATTTAGTTAAATATGAATGTACTCAACTACAATGAGAAAAAAAAATACTTTGTATATTTTAATATTCTAATAGGGATGCAACTAATGATTATTTACAATAGCTGTTAATCTCTGTTATTATTTAAGTAATCAGTTAAACGTTATGTGGTCAAAATGCAAGGAAATAGTGAGAAAATGTAAAAATCTTTTTTTCAGCAAACAGTTGCAAATCATATTACCGATATCTGTGATAAAGGAAAGAATCAAATCAAAATAAAAAGTTTGAAGCAGCATATTTGACTTTTTTTTTAATTAAGTGACTAATGATTCAAGTGCTATACCCGGTGCTAAAGTCTGACTTTGTTCATGTATGTTTCTGACAAAGCTGTTGACTCACAATTCACATATTTGGGGCAGAAACTAAAAACACAAAACACTTTGGGGTGGCTGTGGCTCAGGGGGCAGAATGGGTCAAATACCAAATGGTGGGTTGATGGTTCACTCCCCGGTTCCTTGAGTCAGTATGTTAAAGTATTCTTCAGGGGCAAGATACAGTTGCCCCTGATACATCTGTCAGAGTGTGTGTATGAATGTTAGATAAGGTGCTTAGGTATAGAAAAAAAGTGCTTGTACGAATGTGTGTGTGGTTGGCTGAATGAGGATTGTAGTAAAAAGTGCTTTGAGTCCTCAGAGTAGAAAAGTGGAAACACTAAAGAAGTGAGATATGGTTATGACTCTAACTTTGTGGCTCTCACTTTCTTCCCTTTACCACCTGTTTTGTTTGTTAGTTAGTTTGTTGTTTCCCCTGAAACAGTTACCTGCATAATGATTTGTAGCTGTGACGGGGGACAGTTTAAGTCGTGATGTAACAAGTGTGTGTGAGAGCTCGTTGGCAGGCGGCTCAGTGTGGGAGGTGGGCACGTCAGGGCTGCCTGCCTGCATGTGGCTGCTCATCACCGTGATAGATACAGGAACCACTCTGAGGGAGGATGATGAAGGCCAAAAGTAGCAGCAACAGCAGCAGCAGCAGAGTGTGCGTTTGCATTGTATTATTAGCTGAAGAAGGGCAGCTGTGGTTTGAAGTGCCTCACTGTAACTGTACCTATAGCAGCAGTTGTGCTCCTCCGGTATAAATAGTGCAGTGGGCATGTGGGCAGGCGGCTATGACACAATGGCAGAAATTCTGTGATTTTTCAGGGAGATTTGAGAATGTAACACCCAGCAGGCGAAGAACCCCGGCTGTAGATGCTACACTGGGGCTTGAAGGTCAAATCAAGGTGGGGATTAGTGTGATGAGTGTGAAGAGTGCAAAGCGTTTTTACATGCACCAAATTATTAAATTATTCTGGTAATAATCTGTCTTATGCCTGTATAGAAATGGAGATGATGGGAAAAAAAACCCCCAAAACAAACCACTGCAGTGCTACCTAAAGACCACAAAACTTATAGAAGAACACCTTTATAGCTCTCACTTTGACTTCACACAGGTATGGAAGCGTGTTTCCACGACTGAAAAAAACATTTTTTTTTAATTAAGTGACTAATGATTCAAATGCTATACCCGGTGCTAAAGTCTGACTTTGTTCATGTTTTTTTTTGCCATCCATAAGTCAAAATTTTGGGTTATTATCTCGAAATTTTGAGTTACTAACAAAAACTTCTTAGAAAAAAACTTGATATTTTTAGTTACGTTGAAATTTTGATATATTAACCCCAAATTTTTAGAACATTTTCTGCTCGACCATCTCCGATTTGCGTAAAATTTTTATGGTCCAAAGTTTAAACATGTATAATGAGTTCTGTGAAATTTTAGCTCCATATATCAAATACATTTCAAGATAATTTTTTTTTTTTTTTTTTTTAAATGGTCCGTCTACCCATTTTCAAGCCTTTGTTTTTCGCACATTTAAATCTGTGGCAATTTTTGAATATCTCAAAAAATATTAAAGATAAACACCTGAAATTTTCACTTGTCTTTCTTACCATCAAAATGAATCAGGATCTGTAATTTGGAACAGATACATTAAAAAATGTCTGAGTATTGGCTAGGTAAAATATGGAAAAACAAACAAAACTTCAAGCCATCCTGCAAAGTCCCATAATTGAGCGCACACTAATAAAAAGCTTTACATTGCAAAAGACAACTCGTGACAATTTCTGAATGGTATATAGTTGAATTTCATAATACTGTAAAATAAAGAATGTAGAATACTTTTCAACAAGAAATTCTTGGTCACAAAAATGAGGAAAAGGCTATTTTTGTTTTACATGAGTACTCTTGCAAGGCCAATGACACAATCGGTGAAACTATCCCGCAACGTTCCAAAACATTTTTTCAGTTATAGAGTATCATCTGGAAAATACAGAATTTTGTTGTATTCGGATTAGACGATCTACTGATTTTTTTTTTTTTTTTAGTACAACTTAATCATATTTGCTCAATTCCAGTATGAAAGTTGATTGAAAATAGCATTTTCTTTATTTTTGTGACTAAGAATTTCATGTTAACAAGTATTCTATCTGTTTTATTTTTGCATTATTGTGAAATATAAATATATACCATTCAGAAATTGTCACTATTTGTCTTTTGCAATTTGAAGTTTTTCATTAGTGTCTGCTTAAATATGGGACTTTGCAGCAGTGCTGGACTTTTTTCTCATATTGTAATTAGCTAATACGCAGACATTCTTTGATGTTTGATTCTTTTATCTTTAATAGTTTTTGAGATATTCATGTTCAAACACTGCCTCAGTTTTCAATGCGCAAAAACAAAAGGGGCTGAAAGTGGGTCGAAGGACCATTAAAAAAAAAAAATCTTTAAGCTAAAATTTCACAGCAACCATTACATGTGTCCAAACTTCAGACCATAAAATTTTTTATGCAAATCAGACATGGCTGAGCAGAAGGCCCACATTGATTTGATATGGAATGACTTCCATACAGAACTTGAACCCCACTTTTCCAGGTGCGAGGCCTGTTTTAATTCATTGCACTACCATGTCTCCATAGCTACATAGTGCCATATCTAAGGCCTCCTTGTAGCTTCACTTTTTTTTAAACTTTTCTCTGCATGTGGACTGAAGTGACCTGTGACTAGCCAAAGTCTCCAGTCTCTAAAGTAAAGCCTAAAATCAGAGCCCAGATGAGTGCAGGAGTCTTGTTAGCTGTTAGATAAGAGTTGCACTTTATTATCTTTGGACTGAGCCACAAAGAATACAGACATGGCAAAAGAAATGCAACATTAATATTAACATTGACAACAACAGACAAAATGTTGATCTGTTTGTTCAAGCTACTTCAGCTAAACAAATCAATGACTTGTTCTTCCAAGGCATTGCTAATTTGGCCTCTAAAAGCCACAAAAATTATACTTTTTAAATGTTTTTTTGGCCCAAACAGTAATCCTGGAGTGATTTGAGCAGCTGGTCAACTCTTTTTCCAAATGCAAACCAAACACTGGTAGCATTTATAAAACCGACTGATGTAGCCCAGTGTGAATATGCTTCCATCTCCTGCCATCTCAACAATCTCTCGCCTGAAATCTCCCTATTCTCTGTTTCACCAGCCTGTGATTCCTTCCCTCTCCTGCACCCACTTCCTCTCTTCTCTGCCACGTGCCCTGAAAACCTGTCCCTGGAAGTAAATCAACGTCAGGCGCTCTCTTAACTGAGTGTGTCCCCGAGAACATAAAGTGAGGACGCCCTCCAGGCTCTCGTGTTGCTCTCTTATGTCACCAAATCTCTGAGTGAGCCCCTCGTCCTCTCTCCTCTTTGGTCCAAGGAGAGAAAGAGTCACTTCCTCCTTGGAAGATCTGTTTGGACTTTGCAGTGAAGCTGAGCCACACAAACACACACATACACACACAAAACTAGACACACTCTACACTGTGCCTTCAAGATCTGGTTGTGATTTTGTTTACAGAGGCCACTCCACTCTTGTATTAGATTTATGGCATTGGTTAATAGCTCAGTAGCAGCTACTACACTGCTTGAATTACGCTTTAAAATCTCCATGACTTATGATTTGATACGTCCTCTTACGAAGCGTGTCAGCTTGTTTACAGCAAATGCAAATTTGATTAAGTCAGAATGGGCAGTGATGCTCTCAGATAACTACATGATAGTCCATCACCTCCTCAATCACACAGGGTGAGCGCTTCACTTTAAAGAGAAATGCTGTTCACACTTACAGTCTTATTTTAAAGTCTAATGAAGATGCCTGGGATTTTCAGAGTAACAGGGCTGCAGCAGTGAGGTGGTGTTTTTCGTGATCTGTTTTAGCTGCAACAGTTTTCATTGTGAAGGTAAGTTAGTGTATGTGTGGGGTATTTTAATGTGTTTATTCCCCTTTTTTCTAAACTTTAATACCTAAATAAATTAATATATAAATAAATGCAAGCGGCATTTCCCCCTGAATGTTGATGAAGACTAAAAGTTTGGAAGCATTTTGTTGGTTGGTGAAAATAGTGTGCAGCACATATTAATTTAAGTATGTCCCCCCAAAGATAGAGAAAGAAAGAAAGAAAAGTATGAAAAAGTTGTTTTGATGTGCACTTACTTGGTAAAGGAACCGCTGATGCTGCTGCTATTGTTGCTGTGGTAGCCTAAAGATACTCTTTCCCCCCATAAAGACAACATTTGATGACCTCCCCAGTACTCTTAATGATGAGTTTTGACACCTCAGTATATATCAACAGTTCTGAAATATGACAGAAACCACTCAGTTTAGAAAAGAGCTTCAAGGGTTACTCCTAGAAGATTTTCAAGGGGTAAAGAGTTAAAATGACCTACCAATAACTTCTGAATAGTGCAGTTTGGTCCTTTGACACAATGCATAATCAATCAATATGCAATTCAAAATACAGCAGTGTTAGAGGGTTAAATGATGATTTTGCCTTCATGTTGAAAAAACTGTGGAAGATATTGGAAGATATACATAATGGAAAAGTGTATTTAAGAAATTAAAAAAATCAAAATGAATAAATAATAATAATAATAAACAGTTTGGATATTGCTAGGCAGGGGTGTCACGTTCATTTTAGTTCATACAGTCCATGTGGATCAGACCACTGAAACCACATTGTAATATTTCACTTAAAACTCATTTACTCTTTTAGGTTACAGTACATACAGAATATACTTTTTTAAGTTATAATTGTTATAATAATAAACATAAGGTCTCAGTTTAAAGTGAAAATAGAACTGACACTGTACTCAAATGGCCTCCACAGTCACCAGATCTCAATCCAACAGAGCACCTCTGGGACGCAATGGTGCGAGAGATTCTCATCATGGATGTGCAGCCAACAAATATCCAGCAACTGTGTGATGCTATCATGTCAGTATGGACCAAAATCTCTGAGGAATGTTTCCAGCACCTTGTCGCATCGTTGTGATGAAGAATTAATGCAGCTCTGAAGGAAAAGGGGGTCCAACCTGGTGCTAGCGAGGTGTACCTAAAAAAATGGCCAGTAAGTGTATGTGAATGGTAAACTGGTACTTACTGGTACCTTTCTACTCAAGTTGAGTACTCAAAGTGCTTCCTACGACAAGTCTCAGTCACACAGCACTTTCAAACACACTCACACAGATGCAGTGGGAGCAACTCGGGGTTCAGTACCTTGTGGATAGAGCTACCAACCGACCTTCCGATTGGCAGCTCTACCACCTGAGCCTCAGCCATTATTTTCTCATAGCAGTCTATGCGAAAAATAACATGACTCCTAACTTAATTTAGGATATCAGTAAATAATTTTCCTGAGTTTACAGTTTGCTTGTTTCATGTTCTATTAATCACAACATGATTTTGTAATTTATGGTCCAAAATTCCTGGAGTTGTGGTTTCAAACAAGGAGTACACAAACCATCTCTGTCTTTAATATACAGTACTTTGTTGTCTATAAACCTTAGGTACCTGTATGCCATTTTAAGGCATTTACAATAATTAGTTATGCTGTCTCATAGAGGTCACCTGACAATAAAATAAGCTGTTTACATAAATAACCCATAGAATTGTTTTCTAATTGACAGTTAATAACAAAGAAAAGTTTATCAAATTACTGCTGGTATTATTTTCTTTTATGAGTGTGAAAAAATTAAATACTATTCTGTATTATTGTAGGGTCTTTACCTTACAATATAAAGCACCTTGAGGCGACAGTTGTTGTGATTTGGTGCTATATAAATAAAACTGAATTGAATTAATTTGTGCTTTTTGTACTAGAAGAAGAAAAGAGTTTTCTGAATGGACCTTGGAGCTGTGACTTCAGCTCACGCTGCAACAAACAGAAAATGCTTATGCTAATGAGACAATGAGCACATGTGCCCATTGTGTGCCCCTGTGCTCAGCAGTGCATCACCCTGTTGGAGCAGTTTGACATTCTTGGAGCTTCAGAGTATATTTAACCCTGTGGCTCCCCTGCCAGGATGGCCCCTCCATATACGGCCCTGAGCGCGGGCAGGCTGAGAATGTCTGTGTGCAAAGGGTTGGAGAAACAGCAGTGATGACAGGGTGATGGATGAGATTCGAGCAAGATGGAGGGACTCTGCTGTGAAGGAGTGGAGAAAGAGAGTGAGGACAAGAGAGCACAGCGATGTACAGAGTTTAACACCCTCTCTGCTTGATTTTTATTGAATACCTGTGGCAGACTCCTCATTTCTGCAGAAAGAGAGAGAAAGCAGCTACGTTGAGGATTCCCACTATTTTTGTTAATTAAAAAAAAAAAATTAGAATACAGACTGCATATTAAATGCACTTCCTTAACTATCAAACACAGACGGCCCTGAAAAACGTGTGGAAGAAGCTGTTTGCAGGATGAATGCAGGCTGTAATAAGGAAAAGAATACAAGTGTAAAAACAGCCATGTGAGAGAAGATATAAATGTGACCTTGCAGACAGAAGTGTGAACTTTTCTGAGCATGTAACAGTATGTTCAAGTGTGAGTGTGAGGCAGGCAGACAGACAGACAGACAGACAGACAGACAGAGTGTATGGTATGCATCAGACAAGTGTGCGCACCAAGATGCAATTGTGAGTGCACAAACAAGCGTGTGTATTTGTGTGTGTGTGACAGGTGTTTAGCTGGAATGGTGCTAAGCTTTAAGTGCTGTCCCAACCCAAGCCCTATTCCTGGTGTACACAGACACACAGACACACAGACACACAGACACACACTAAACTATTCATCAGTTACACATTATTTTAATTATCCCTGGAAAACAATCCTGTATTTATATTATTTTGTTGAGCGTTGTCTTGTAATATTTAACTATAATAAACTGTTTAAAATCCAAATAATAAGATGAATGCAGCCTCTCTCTCTGACTCATCCAGGTAAGCTCATACAAATGAGGCAATTTAAGTTTATAGTTACACTCTGATTTTTATTCCCGCACACTGGTTTCCATTTTTATGAACCAACAAGTCTTGAATGCTTTCGTAGAAATTCTTCAAATTTGGCATAAAAGATGAACTGATTAGATTCTTCGTGGTCAAATGTCAAAGTCACTGTGACCTTATCAAACAGGTTTTTAAAGACAACTCAATAATTCATAGAGTAATTATTAAAAAAGATCAGAGCTCAAAGTCACTGTAACCTCACTTCTGTTGTGGGGAAAGAAACATGGAGGGAATTTCATTACATCTGGCACAAATGTTAACTTGGACTTGAGGATGAACTGATTAGAATTTGGTGTTTAAAATTCAAGACCACTGTGGCCTCACAAAACACGTTTTGGCCAAAACTCAAGAATTCACACACTTATTATGAATTGTACAGCCCTGTAAAAGAAAAACTAAGTACACCCTTACTGCATGCAGCCAGATGCTGCTACTTGATCAGCAAGTGTGAGCACTTCTATAAAAGCAGAAGTTTTGACAGATTGCTGGTCTGGAGCATTCAGGTGTGTGTTAACACAATGCCACAAACTTCCCAGGAGTGGACGTCCCAGCAATTTCATCCAAAGGCCAGACCGTGCAATGCTCAGGCAAACTGCAAAAGACTCGAGAGCTACATCTCAGACTCTATATGTTAGCACGGTAAATGTTAAAGTGACATGACATGACAGTACAATTTGAAAAAGACAGAATAAGCATGGCTTGTTGAGAAAGCCTCTTCTCTCTAAAAAGAACATGGCAGTGCAGCTTAGGTTTGCAAAGCTGCATCTGAACAAATCACAAGACTTCTGGAACAATTTGCTTTAGACAGACAAGACCAAAGTGGAGATGTTTGGCCATAATGCACAGCAGCATGTTTGGTGAAAACCAAACATCATATCAGCACAAACACCTCATGCCAACTGTCAAAAATGGTGGTGGAGGGTTGATGATTTGAGCTTGTTTTGCAGCCGCAGGATCTTGTAGTCATTGAGTCGACCATGAACTCCTCTGTATACCAAAGTATTCTAGAGTCAAATATGAGGCCATCTGTCCGACAGTTTAAACTTGACTCAAATTGGGTCGCGCAACAGGACAATGATTCACAGCACAGCAGCAAATCTACAACAGAATGACTGAAAAGAAAAGACTCAAGATGTGACAATGGCCCAGTCAGAGTCCAGACTTCAACCTGACTCACATGCTGTGGCAGGACCTTAAGAACCATTGCCTGCAAACCTCACTAAAATGAAGCAACGCTGTAAAGCAGAGTGGACCAAAATTCCTCCACAATGATGTGAGAAATGGTGAATGCACTGGTACTTTCCTGCTGTATTTGAGCTCTCAAAGCACTCTCTTTTTACAAGCCTCATTCACCCACACAAGTGCCGTTTCTATGCCTAAGCACTTTTAACCTAACATTTACATACTTCAGTGTGTGCATCAGGGGCAACTCAGGGTTCGTTATCTTGCCCAAGGATACTTCAAAGTGCAGACTAGATGAGCCAGAGATCGAACCACCGCCCTTCTGATTGGTAGATGATCTGCTCTACCTTCTGAGCTACAGCCACAGAAAAAATGATTGCTTTCAGCCAGTGCTTTTTTGTGACAGTCATCTCAGTTTCAGGAGGAGTCGGCGTCAAACATTAAAAGTGAGCTGGACAGTGGATTTTAAGTCTGTTTGCATATCATCCCAGTTGTGATTCCATCCATGACAAAACATTAAATTCTGTCATGTTGAAGAAAAAATGTCTGCAGCTCTCATACAGCCCAAAGAAATTAAAAGACAGCCGACAAATAAATCAGAACTTTCTCACATGTGCGATCGTGTCACTGGTGAATTGCAGTTTATTTACTGTACATGCAGTCAGAGTTGGGGAATAGCTGAAGGCAGGACCACGAGATGTCGATGGCGAGGCCTCTAAATCACCTGCAGTATGTGTGGAGCTCAATTACTGCACTGGTGATCGAACCAAAAGAGCCCAGTGCTGAAAGAGGAGCCGAGTAAATAACATGACACGAGTCCATCACTGCCGCTGTGGAACAGCTCTCTGAGGGAGCTTATGATGAGCAGAAAAAAATACACACGCCATATTAGCATTGAATGAAAAAGAGCTGTTATTTAGGCATTATGCCAATTTTTTTTTTTTTTAAGTGAAACCTGTTGTTATGTCTTTAATAATCTGCATTATTAAAGATGTAATTGACAGTGTAAGGGGTCACGACTACAAAGGACTGCAAAAATAGTTAGCTGAACAGCAGGTCCCATTTCTCCAGAGCCAGTTGACAACACTTCCTATTAATAGTGAGGATTGTCCTTGGGTATTTTTATAAAAGGAGTGTGAGTGTGCGTGCATGAGGAAAGTAAGGCAGAAGGGGATGAGGCTTTCTCGGAGAAGACAGATAGGAAAAAGCTCGTATTACAGCAGCCTTACGCACTGCTCTGCTAATGCGTCAGACTTTGCTCACCCCAAATCCTCCTCCTCCATCTTCCTCCACACAGTTAATGTCACTTATTCCATGTAGCTTTGTTTTTATCTGTAATTTTCTCCACTGTACTCACTCGCTCTCTCTTACACACACACACACACACACACACATACACACACTAAACCCTAGTCTATTTTTAGTGTGCTGTGGGGTTTGAAGGTAGAGTTGTGTTGACCCCTTGTCTCACCCCAGCTCCAGGCCTTACAAGGACCCTCTGGAGGACACGGTTGTCTAGCAACCAGCCGTGTTTGCACCTAAGCTGTGAAGGTCCACCGCTCAACCCAC
Source organism: Heterochromis multidens (assembly GCA_015108495.1). Lineage (NCBI taxonomy): Eukaryota > Metazoa > Chordata > Actinopteri > Cichliformes > Cichlidae > Heterochromis > Heterochromis multidens. The sequence goes on from VUQS01037142.1 coordinate 11,413, forward strand.
ACCTTCATCATCTTAATTATCACCATCCCCCATCCGTCTTCATATCACCGTTATCTTTATCGCGGTGTGCTAATGCTGGAAGAGCGGTGTAAAGATGGGCTATTATTTCTCCAGTTGTTGTGTGGAAATCGGCGGGTTTACAGTTGGTGCTTAAACATTTATGTTCCAGCTGTAAAACTGCATGTGGTGGTCTCTTGTGAAATAGAAATTTGCATTTGACTGTAAACAGCAGGCATCATGAGAAGAAAGAAATTCTCCTAAACACACTGCTCAGCTAACACTCTAGCTGCAGTACTGCATTTGTGAAACCCTGGTGGACAATAAAACACCATGCAGATGCCTGCACTACAATCAAGACAACATGAGCACCAACAGTTAATGTAGCCTTGAGCGGAGTCTGTAAAAATTAAAGAAGGGATTATGGGAGTGTGACACGCTCATTTCTTCTTACGTGCACTTTCACTGATTTTGACCCTAAGGGGACCTTAAGATTGATTGTAGTGGTGGAGTGTGGGGAAATAATCACTTACAAGTCACAATTATTTCTGTTGTAAGCTCCAGTAGATGTTTTTGTGTGCAAGCTGTGATCACCTGTGCCACTGCTCTTTGTGAACTTACACAACTGAATTCAATGAGCCATGGTGGAATTCAGTCAGAAAATCTATTCAGCATCATCAGCTTAAATAAATATTGATTTGATGTCTGCTACCTTTGATGTAACCTAATATTGACCATGAACACCACAACTTCTCTGCACCAGTTCACCATAGTACATTACAGTAAACTTTACCACAGTACTGCAAACTAGCTAAACCAATGTAGCCTGCAATAAACTACCCAGTGTGCCAATAAGCTTTAAAGATATAAAATTAGAGCAGAATTGAGTTCAGCTTATTATTGCTGTGGCCCTCCACAACAGTCCCAGTTTCTCATGTGGCCCCTTGGAAAAATTAATTGCCTACGCCTGGGTTACAGTCTGACTATGAGTGCAAACAAATGCAAAAGGTAATAAAAAGTGAAACTGTTGACGCATTACAAACACCAGCCTCTCGGGGTCATACATTCTGCCCATATATTTTTAAACTTTTGAACTAAGACATTTCAGACTTTGTTCGAGGTTCTGCAGAACCAGATCACTGTGGATTCAGTTATGGGGTGAAAGCAGCCACCCTGGAATTGTCAGATAATCAGTACACATTGGTTCAGTCTGTGAATTAATTTTATGTGATATAGCGACTCTTTATTTGATTTTTTTAACAAATCAGACTCATGAAAGACTTTTATCTGCAGTATTACCTGTGACAACTTTAAAAAAAAAAATCCTTATTACTTTATTTCTGAGAGAAAATATTGTGATATTTATATTCATACTGTAGCAAAAACAAACAAACAAACAAACAAACCCTGATAAAGAGAGTTGAACAGCAGCTGATGGTGCAAATGTTGAAACTGGGAAATTGTAAACCTTCATCCACTAAATGAGCTCATTTCAAATTTGATACCTGCTACAGGTCCCAAAAAACTTGGCACGGGACCTGTAGTAAGCATCACATTTGAAATGAG
>VUQS01037148.1:7958-20176 GCA_015108495.1 Heterochromis multidens
GGATTCCAGAGATTTAATAGGAAATTGGGGCTGTCACTCAAAGAATCTGGCATTATTCGGCACAAAAAGAAGAGAGGGGAAAAAGAGAAGAACGGGAGAGGAGTGAGATAGAGGGACAGAAGGAGGAAGAAAGAAAAATCCTGGTTTTGTTCAAAGAATAAAATTAACTGTTTTTACACTGAATAGCTGTGCGGGCTCGCCTCCAGGCCGCAGCTAATCATACACACACACAGAGACACACACACAGGAGGAGACTAGTTCTCAACTATGTAAAGCCTTCACATATTCACTGGCTTCCTTTGGGAGATGTGTCTATATTATACATGTAATGTACATTATTTTAGGCCTCCCAGTGGACAGCTACACTTCCTCTAAATGTTACTGTTAGTGGAAGAGGACAGGATGGAGTCTGACAGCCGGTACGTCCTGTTCATTAGGCTGTAACCGTCAGCCCCCCCATGGAGAGTTATGTTTACCGTCAACATCAACAAGCGCACATACTGTGATTATTACCATGGAGACCTATGCCACGGACTGATGAGCACAACAGCACACAGCCAATATTGCCTCTGAAATTGTTAATAAATGGGAAATGTGGCAGACTGTTCCCTAAAATGTTGCATGTTATAGTCGGATTTAAAGAGGGGAATGTTGGTGTGTGGGGAGGATAATAAGGTGTGAGCTAGTGTCTGTGCACATTTCAGCTGCTGGACGGTTGGGGGGTCATTCAGCCTGAAAACTGATTTTGGTATTTGTGTGTTGTCTGAGTAAAGCTGGAGCCAAGCTCACACACAGAGTGCTACTCCCACCTGCTGGACAAATGCAGAACAGAAGCACGCCCACACACCCCTGTGTTTGTGTGTGTGTGTGTGTGTGTGTGTGTGTGTGTGCGCGCACGCATGTGTGTGTCAGGCTTGGAGAAAAAGAAAGTAAACAGTAATAAAAATGTCTGGTATACCTTTACTGGCTTTTATATAATCTGAGCAACCACTGATCCCTTTTTTTTTTCATTCCCATATCCATGAATTAGATCAGTGATCATTGTCATTCTGCATACAGTGCAGCAGAATATGAACCAAATGAATGATCACCATCACAGCTAAAAACCCACAAGGCATGCTGAACATTATGAATGTAATAATAGAGTTTTAAGCACTGTGGGTTTTAGAGAAGCTACTTCTGCCTTATCTCAAATTTGATAAAGAGAAATCCAGAAATAGAATGAACACTGGAAGGAGTAACACTGCTGCAACACACTGATTTATCGGGAAGCAAATCAACCCTGGCTCCTAGAAGTTGCTATGTTTCTATACAAGTCAATTACAACAGCAAATGTTTTGAATTAAATCTAACTGCAAAAGGATTATGTTTTCTGTTTACATAATGGGGAAGCACTGCTGATTACTGTGTGACAAGTTAGAAATACAGAAACGTTGCAATCAAAGGAAAACATAAACCTCCGAACAGTACAACAGGTGGATCTGTTCTAGTGTGAGCAACATTCTGCTGCCATGGTTCAGTTCCACTGAAGGATCAGTGCAATAATATAAAGTGGTCACCATCTCTATGCTGATGGAAGAAGTCTCTTTCAGGATGATAATGTAGGACACAGTGACTCACTGAATGGTTGGATGAATATGAAAATGATGTCAATCATACGGTGGCCTTCAGAGTCACCAGATCATGAACCCAACTGTATACCTGTGGGACATTTTGGACATTCAAAATGAGGGATTACCTTTTGAAAGAATGGTGTTCATCCCTCCAGGGCAGTTCTAAATTTTCAGATTCAGTGCCACGGTGATCACCTCCTGCTGATTCAGGTACAGTTCATAAATGTGGTGTTTCATTTAATCAAAAGAAAATGTTGCCTCTGGAGATAATCCAGACTAAAGATAATTAGTAAAGCAATTTTACTTGTGGTAAAAAACATAGTGTAGACAGTAGAGCACAGGTAGAAATGACCCTGCACAGCCAAATCATGCATGCGCTGCAGATGACTGAACACTGGGCTGTAATTTATTGTAACATTATAAGTGCTATAAGGTAACTGTCAGCCACTTTCCAAATCAGAGCTTTCATGAATTTAGACAAAGTCGGTGCTTAGTAGTAGTGTTTTGTTCTCAAATGATAAAATCACAATTTTCTATTAATTCCTTTTCAAATAATAGTCAAATTAAAGTAGGTTTTCATAGTGTAACCTAAACATTTGTCCTGGTCTCACTGTGAAAGGATCTGTTCTAGTACTGACAGGAGTAAGTAGAAGTAGAATAATCACAGACATGTTACTGTGAAGAAAGGTTTCTGTGGCCTGAATATTGAACTCCTAGCTGTCCATATTAATTGCTGATGGAATTTGTCAGTTGTTAAAGTGGTAGTGGTTTTGTCTATTTGCCACGAGGACAGAGAGAGAAAACCTTAACCACTTCACATCAATATACCTGCATTCATTTTAGATTTAAGCTCCTTGTTGTGTCATATTAGGATTTTGATCCATTGAGCTTTCTGTATTTTCTATTTAAGTACGCTCCTTCTGTAGCGCTTTTTTTTCTGAGCTCTTATGTGACCACTCAAAGCTGCAGCAGGCAGAAATCTAAAGTAGATCCAAAGTAATGGGCAGATTTATGCTCAGTAGTGAAGTTCATTAAAAGGACAGAAGACAGAAGACATACCCACCAGGAATGAGTCTTGACAGTCCTGCTGATGAAGTTCATTTGATCGGTGTACTGTTATAAAGTATAGTGTAAATTTAAAGTCAAAGTAAGCTTTGAAAAGAAGGTTTTAATCAATTATTAATAGCCACAGAGGAAGCAACTAATAATAATAATAATAATAATAAAACAAAATCTTAGTGAAACAAGGTCAGTAAACTTCCTTTTTCCCCCCAACCTTCACATTCATCCAGCTAAGTTTAACTGCATGTCTGCCCCCTGGACATGCAGTCTTCCACTCTTTTTTGATATGTGCCCTCCAACAGAACAGTGGGTGGAAGAGGGAAACATGCTGGGATGCTGTTTTGTTAAATGATTGTTGGCTTGAAAAGCAACAATTACAAATCAGGGTTGGCTTCCGAGACAAAAGGTATGCTAGATTAGGTTTCAATACCCTCATACAATACACATCTATTTAAGCTCATGCATGAATTTACGGTCTAAATTACATTTTTTTTCCTGGAGAGATTGGGGGTGACACAGTATCATAGTACTGGTACTGTACTCAAATATGTAGATTTGTCAGCGTGTACCCACAGAGCTCATCTGACTTCTGCTGGCTGAAATAGAACGTCATATGTTGACCAGCAGAGATTGAGAGTGTGCACTTCAATTACTCAAGTTTTTCCTCTTTATTGCAAACGTTATTGTAAATGTTTGAGCTCTAAACTGAACTGTCCAACCAGGACTAACTTCTCCTCACATTCTGAACCTAAACTAACATTTAAAACCAAAAAAACAAACAAAACAAATAAAGGATCCAGGGGCAGCAGAGCAGTGCAGTGGTTAGCACTGTTGACTCATAGCTCCCAGCAACACAGATTCTCTCAAAGACTGTACTTAAAAGATGAACATAGCGTCTGGGTCTAAGAAGTGAAGTGCCTTAAACCTGCATTGTTTCTAATGACCAGCAGCTGTGACTCCTCTGATTGCAAAAAAGACATATGATTGTATAAAAATGGAAAACGATCCTTGGGCTATCTCTGACGTTAATGAACACATTCCTGTTTATGTCTTTGGTCTCAATCACTAGTTTCATACTGAAGTCATACTGAATAAAAGATAAATAAAATAATTTATTTTGTAAATTATGATCCCATTAGACTGAAAAAGGAAGATAAAGCAGGGTAAGCAGGGTGGGCCTATGTTGTGATTGACAAGTTGCTATTGTTTGAGCATGCTGTGTCCTTGGTTTCTCTGTGAATTCCACTTGTCAGCTGTCACAACACCAAGATTGCGAGAGCCAAAATGCTCTGCAAGAGACTTCACAGGGGGACTTCACAGGGGTACTGTAACTACTAGCTACAGTACTGTGCAAAATTGTAAATGTTAAATGGACTTTTTATATAACGCTTTTCTACTCTACCTGAGCACTCAAAGTGTTCTATACAAAAGGCTTAAGCGACCTGTCATTTTTTTATATGTTGCTTCCAGGGAGTCAGACTATCTTATAATTTTTGGTGGTTTGAGAAATAGTTCTCCAGGCTTTCTGAATGTTTCTCAAAGTTTTTCTATGGACATTGGCTGCCTTTTCACTCATTTTCAGCCCAGTCATTGTACCTGACTATTTTCAGAGGAGTGTGTGTGTGTGTGTGTGTGTTTTGTGATGAACCAGTGTTACACATACAGACAACTTAGCATACAAATTTAAATTATATCTTTAGGTTCTTTGTTACAAGCAACCTGTTACAAAAAACACAACATTTCTTCCCATTTCTTTAGTTGAATTGACTAAAAATCTCAACGATAACAGTTTGACAAAGAGATGTCAGCTGAAAACTTGGCAGATCTCAACATTGTGTACAGTGTTACTTTAAAAAAAACTGAAACTGAACTGCAAACTGGACAAGTGGAGGGCAAAAGAAAAAGGCCAAAAAATTATTTACAGCAGATGAACAGTATGTGAAGTAAATCATGTCTTTAAGAAATAGAAAAAATCCAGCAAGTACCTTACACAGGACCTGAGAGAGGCCTCTGGTCAGTTAATCCATCTACTGTTTGCTGAAGCCTTGTCACAAATATTCTCAGAGGAAAGCTGGCTGTCAAGAAGCCATTCTTAAGGAAGGGAAACAGGAAGAAAAGCCTAAGGTATGCCAAATGACACAGGAACTGGACTGAAAATCAGTGGTCTTGGGGATCTTGTCAAAATTGATTAAATTGTGAATGCGGAAAAGTACCACCAGGCGATATTATCTGGTGCCTGATTGGCAACTGCTTCATTTTTCAGCATGATCTCAAATGCACTGCCAATCCAGGAAAAGTATACCTAGATAGAAAAACACTCAGTGGAACATTATCAGTCATTGATTGGCCTCCTCAGAGCCTGGACCTCAATATTACTCAAGCAGTGTGACAGAGAATGGCACAAAAGGCAGAAAGATCCAAAAAAAGAGCTTTAAATGTCCTTCAAGAAGCTTGGAGAACTATTCCTTAAGATTACTTAAAGAAATTAGAAGAAAGCTTCCTCAGAGAGTTCAGGCTATGTTGAATAATAAAGGTCGTATTACCAAATATTGAAATAATTGTACAAACTCTGTTTTGGCCTTATGTACTGTACTTACATGCATGTTCATATGTTTCAATAATTGCTGAACCCATAAGAACTGAGAGGTGGCTCAAGACTTCACCCCAGAGGTTTCTTCATGTTAAAAGGGAGTTTTTCCTTCCCACTGTCGCCAAGTGCTTGCTCATAGGGGATCATCTGATTGTTGGGGTCTCTCTCTAATATTGTAGGGTCTTTACCTTACAATATAAAGCGCCCTGAGGTGACTGATTTGGCGCAATATAAATAAAATAAAATTGAACTGAAATGAAATTGAACTTTTGAACAGTACTATAGCTCATCATAAATCTAAGGTGCTGAAAAAGCTTGAAAATAAAATATGAAAAGTGCTTGAGTTTGACTTTGGATAAGGTGCTGGAATAATGTTTTTACAACAGAAACATTGGCATTTTGTTGCTATAACTGGCCACAGAAACCTATATTTTTTTCATCATGTTAAACTGAATGAGTTGAAAGTAAAGATGGCAAATATGGCATATTTCTTTACATTCAAGAATTCATCATCATCATGGGGGAAAAGGTGTTGCTATGTTTACCTCTCAGCATGTTGTAGGGACACATCAGCTATTTGCCGTGCTACTGCCAACGTACCACACAGATGAATGGAAGTAGAGCTGAGTAGAGGAGGGAGGTAGAGGGTCAAAAATGAAAGAAGAAAAAAAGTGAGACTGATTTTATATGTGGGTGTAAAATAAATTAACTCATTAATTAAAAAAAAAAAATACAGACAACCTTCCAGGCTACTTCACTGCATAAGCTGGTAAATAGACCAAAACAGTATTATGCAAACGCTTTCATACAACACCATATCACATCCAGTAACACAGGCATGCTTGTGAATGTTCTGACACATATGCATACACACCAAAATGGTCACACACATACTTATATAGCCTTTTAGCCTGAGTACCACTCCAGCAGAATAGGTCTGTGTCGTCATGGCAACCGTATCCCAGCAGGAGAGAGTGTGAGGAGATTTGAGGGAGAAAGGCAGATAGAGATAGAGTGGGGTGGAAAAGTTGAGTTGGGGAGTGTAAGCATTAAAGAGCATTAAAAGCAGACAGAGTGAAACAGAATAAGCAGATATTTGGTAAGAGGTGAGAAGAATGACATAAAAGAAAGAGCAGACAGAGTGCAAAGCAGATGGAAAGACAAAACTTTTTTTTAAAAAAAGGGGTTTGGCATTGTTACACCATGCATATATAAAAATAATAAAATAAAAAGAAATTGGCTAACAAGAGGAGCCTGTAGAGACTTTATAGAGCAAATGTGTTTGGAGGAACAATGCATTCAGACCATGAGCTGCTGGGCAGGACAGGTCCTGATCTGACATTAGCGGCCACTGCTTGATAAGGCTAACAAGGACCATATCATTTGCAAAGAGACATTAATTTTTAATAATTTTTAGAGCACTTAAGATACCCTTCAGCCCATATGTACATCTAGAAGTGGCAATGGGCAGCCCTGGCAGAATCCAGTTCCCACCAGGAATTAGTCTTGACAATGTGAACCAAGCTCTCACAGCAGTTGGACAGAGTACAGAGATGGAATAGATTGTAAAAACTGACCTGATACCCTATACTTCCAAAGCACCCACAACAGGACACCCCAAGGCATGTGGTTTGATGTCTTCTCTGCGTCAACAAAACAGTGACTAGTTGAGCAACCTCCCACACATCCTCCAGTATCCTCGAGAGTATAAAGAGCTGGTCCCATGTTCTACAGCCAGGACTGTATTATTCCTCCTGAATCCATGGTTTTACTAATGAGCTGACTCTCTACAGCTGATGTCAAACTCATTTTACATCATGGCCAGATACAGCCCACTTTGATCTTAGTGGGCCGGACCAGTGGAACTCCCCTTACTGTCAGTGTAAAGAAGTTTAACTACACATTGAATCCCTCAAATATCTAAGAAATGAAAAACGAAGTGGAATTTCAACAGTACATCTCAATTTTTCTACATGATAAAGAAATGCTGCTGTAGTAAATGAAGGAAATCTGACAGCACGAGTCTTTGGGCTTAACACTAGAACCGCCAGGATTCCAAACTTCCTAGAACCATCACGAGGGGTCAAAATGACCCCCTTGGTTAAATAGTGTTAAATAGTAAGAAATAAACGTGTAAAGTTACAGAAAAAGTTTTGGTAACTCATTCACTGTCCTGTAATTATAAAGCAAAGTTTTTGTTAATTCACAGAAAATGTCCTTTTTGAATTTTTTTTTTTTTTTACTGTAGACTCATTGTAAAAAACAAGAAGAAACAGGAACTTTTCGGTCATTTAGTTGTTTATCTATTATTTAATTACTTTGGTATAGTATAAATGGTCATGGGTGAGTTCTTTATCAATAGGAAAAGTTGTAAAACCTATGAAAATACAATTAAAAGTCCAAAATCTTTCACATTTTCCAAAGCCCCGTCCAGTTGGCCAGATTGGAGTCTTTGCCGGGCCAATTCTGGCCCCCGGGCCTTATGTTTGACACCTGTGCTTTAAGGTTTTAGTGTTTATTTTATGTAATTGAAATTTTGTTAATGAGTCTTAAAATTTTTTGAGATTTTGTTAAGACTCATTTTATATCTATCATGTATTTACAGTGCAGTTGTTGCCTCACAGCAAGAAGGTTCTGGGTTCGAGCTTTTCTGGGGCCTTTGTTCTCCTCGTGTCTTATGGGTTTTCTCTAGTTTCCTCCCACAATGGGTGGCTGTGAAGTGGCTGGGTTCAGATGGTAGAGTGGGTCATCTACCAATCGGAAGGTCGGTGGATAGATCCCTAGCTCTTCCAGTCTGCATGATGAAGTATCTTTGGGCAAGATACTGAACCCAAAGTCCATCAGAGCGTGAGTGTGTGTGTGTGAATGTTTTGAAAAGTGCTTAGGCATAGATAAAAGCACAGTATGAATGTGTGTGATTGGGTGAATGAGACTTGTAGTAGGAAGTGCTTCGAGCGCTCATCTTGAATAGAAAGGTAATATATAAGTATTCCATTTGCCACAGTCTAAAAACTTGCATGTTAGGTTAACTGGAGATTCAAAGTTGGTTCTAGGCTCAGATTTTGGATAGATGAAGCTGTCTGAGTGGTAAGCAAGTCTAGCCAAGTGCTAAACAAATCCCAGTGAATGAATTACCTCAAGATTTTTAAAGTCAATTTTATTGACATTACTTTAAAGTGAAAAATTCTCACCAGAGGTTTAAAACTGCTCTCTGTAAAGTACAAACCACAAGGGTACAAATAAGTACCCTTTAAAGGGTTAAACAGCATTACCGTAAAGGGTACTAACCCACCGACAATCCATTGTATCCCTAAAGGTACAGTCAGTATTTTTTCTGAGAGTGTATTAAATGTATCTTTGTATGTGCCTGCGTATCGTGTAATCATGAAGGTGTTAATGAGGTGCTGAAAATGCCAGGGCTCACACAGCTATGATGATCTGAATCCAAAGAACACCATAAAACATGCGCTGTGCACATTAAAAAGCACAAAAGGCAGAATATATAGGAATACATATGGACAGGCAATCTTAGTCGTTTCTGGTCTTGATTATAGTTAATATGAGTTGAAAATAAACATTAAGTGACTGCAAACCAGATTTCCATAACCTCCAGGGGCTTTCCACCTCTGAACAGAGGCATAAAGGAATCCATAACTACAACGTGGATCATATTACTATAAACTTAAATAAGACCTGGACTTAAAGCCTGTTACAGGCAGATCATCCTAACAGACCACCATGTAGTTGATACCACCAAAACCTGCTGCACCTGAACTCTGTTTTTAATTTTTTTTTTCTTTTTTTTCAACATCTTGGAAAATTACTCTTCATACTTGTCAACTCTAATATGTGGAACATTTTTACAAGCCTGCTTTGCTTTGATTGCATCAGTTAGCAGCAGGCCTAAAGAGTAGAGTTTTTATAGAAACAAAGTCTCTCTGCTGGGGTCTGGTTTTAGGTTCAGCATAATTTTGCAAGTGGGTGAGAATTCTGCCAGATGGTTGCCTATTTTAGAAAGTCCTAAAAGTTCTAATGACATGAACAGAACCTTTTGGTGTTTTGTTTCTCATTAATCCATGCTACCACCTAGTGGTAGCATTAGGGACTGCAACTAAGTGAGCGCAATGTGACTTTAGTAGTGAGGTTGTTAAATAGTGTAAGTTCCTGAGTCTCAATGAGAAACAGTTTAATGTATACTAAGGAGTAGTTTGTTGGGCTCTTTGGATGTTGATCCATCTATAGCTAATGTTTCATTATGTATAATGTCAGAAGGAAGCTCTGGTAATTGATTTAACTATGTAACTGCACTTTCACCATATGGTCACATATTTAATACTTTGTGGAATGCTCCCTCAGACCTTCCCTGCAGACATCTTCAGCTCTTGGGCACTGTAGAATCTGTCTGCTTGTAGTCTGGTCTGAATTATGAAATGTCATCCAATGAGATTTTATGCCTTAGGCTGAAAACGCAGACAGAAACCTCCTGTACACTTCTGCATTCAGTCTGCTACTTCGTTCAGCAGTGAAATCATCAATAACTGCCAGTTCCATTGGTAGCCACAATGACAAATGAGGTCATGAGCTGTTCCTTTTTTTCCCCTCCATACTTTCCTTTTTTCATCTTTTGATTGAGACTGATTTCTGTTTCATCAGTCCATACAAATTTCTTTTAGAACTTTACTGGTTTCTTCTTTCAATTATTTTTATAAGCCTTTTGTTTTAAGACATAAGAGATTGCATCTTGAAGACCATACCCCACAGACAGTTCCTTCTAATGTTGAATGTCTAGAACTTCAACTGTGGCAAAGTGAAGTGATTAGACAAAAAAAAATCTCAGTGAGGTAGAGATCGGGGAAAAAATATCAAACCATTTCTAAAGCTTTGAGTGCAATCAGGAGCACACAGACATCAGTAATATGAAATAGAAGCTTTAGTAAAGTTGACTATCCTGACAAATCAAACAACTGACCAAGAAGGCCTTGGTCAAGGAGGTGACCATGAACCCACTGACCACTCTGACAAAACTCCAGCAGTCCTCCACAGAGATGGGAGAACCTGCCAGAAAGAGTCAGCGGCACTTCATCAATAAGGCCTGTATGGGACTAGACAGAAGAAGAAGAATCTAGTGTAAAAGGCACAATGCTGCCCACTTAGAGTTTGCCAGGCAGCATTGAAAGGACTATGAGATCATGAGAAAAAAATATACTCTGGTCTTAAGAATAAAAAATGCAAGCATTATATCTGACAAACACCAGGCACTGCTATCCACCCAGCTAATGCGCTCATTTCTCAGCAGCAGCAACCTGAAACTGGGTGGACGACAATGAACCAAAGCGAGCAGCCAGTACAATGTTGGAGTGCTTTCAGAACAGGTCTCTGGCTGTCCTTAACTGCTCCAGCCAAAGAGAACTGAAGATGGCAGTTTATGGACGACTGGCGTCCAATCTGACAGAACTGGAGAGGATCTGCCAAGAATAATGGGATAAACTGCCCATATCCAGGTGTGCAAAGCTTATAGAAACTTTATCCAAGAAGACTCAAAGCTGTAATTGTTGTAAAAGAACTTTTATAATGTTCTGAATTAAGGTTATTTGAAAATGGCAGGTCTCAGATTTACTGTTGTATTGATTGAAGGGAAACAATCACAGATTGATCTACAACATACTAAAGTGTACAAAAAGTGAAGTGACTGTTATGTAGTGTCCTTTAGACAGAATGTACAGCCACTCTAATACATACACCGATCAGGCATAATGCATTATGGCCACTGACAAGTGAAGTGAAAAACACTGATTATCTCTTTATCACGGCACCTGTTAGTGGGTGGGATATATTAGGGAGCAAGTGTACATTTTGTCCTCAATGTTGATGTTTTAGAAGCAGGAAAAATGGGCAAGCGGAAGGATTTGAGCAAGTTTGACAAGGGCCAAATTGTGATGACTAGATGACTGGGTCAGAGCATCTCCAAAACTGCAGCTCTTGTGGGGTGTTCCTGGTCTACAGTGGTCAGTATCTATCAAAAGTGGTCCAAGGAAGGAACAGTGGTGAACCAGTGACAGGGTCATGGGCGGCCAAGAATCACTGATGTATGTGGGAAGTGAAGGATGGCTCATGTGGTCCGATTAAACAGATGAGCTACTGTAGCTCAAACTGCTGAAAAAGTTCATGCTGGTTCTGATAGAAAGGTGTCAGAATACACAGTGCATCACAGCCGCAGACCAGTCAGGGTGCCCATGCTGGCCCCTGTCCACTGCTGAAAGCACCAACAATGGGCACGTGAGCATCAGAACTGAACCACGAAGCAATGGAAGAAGGTGGCCTGGTCTGATGAGTCACATTTTCTTTTACATCACATGGATGGCCGGGTGCATGTGTGTTGCTTACCTGGGGAACACCTGGCACCAGGATACACTATGGGAAGAAGACAAGTCGGCTGAGGCAGTGTGATGCTTTGGGCAATTTTCTGCTGGGAATCCTTGGTTCCTGTACCACCTACCTAAGCATTGTTGCAGACCATGTATCCCCATTCATGGAAATGGTATTCCCTGATGGCTGTGGCCTTTTTCAGCCACAAAGCCAAAATGGTTCAGGAATGGTTTGAGGAGCACAACAATGAGTTTGAGGTGTTGACCTGGCCCCCAAAGCTTTGGAAAATTCAATTCAATTCAGTTCAATTCAATTCAGTTTTATTTATGTAGTGCCAAATCACAACAACAGATGCTTCAAGGCGCTTGTGAAGAAGGCATTAATTTTGGACTTTTAACTGTATCACCCCCGTGGCCATTCATACTACACCAACGTAATCAAGTAATAGATAAACAGTTAAATGACAGATGTTTTTTCACTATGAAACATAGAGATTTTGTTGTTGGGGGGGGGGGGGGGGGGGGCCCCCCCCCCCCCCCCCACCCAAAGGGGTTTTTTTTTTTTTTTTTTGGGGGGGGCCCCCCTTT
>VUQS01037153.1:0-16585 GCA_015108495.1 Heterochromis multidens
TTCCAACTCCCGGATCTCCAGCCCAGCTCTCGCCGCCTTCCAGCCGCCGGATCTCCGGCTCAGCCCCCGCGACTTGTCAGCTGCTGCGCGGCTCGCCAGCTGCCACTTTCCACTTTCCGTCTTCCGGACTCGGCGTCCTCATCAAGTAGGGGAGCCTGATTGATTCATGCCAGTCTGGTGTGCTGGCTGGCCTCCCCTGACGCCACGCCCTGACTCCGCTGCCACAGTTACATTAATCTTTAAGTTGAGAAATACTTTAGCTGCTATTGTGAAAGGGAATACTGCTGTTAAAAAACACCTTATTTGTTTAAAGCAATTGGAAACCAAATGTTATTGCACTTTTGTTCATATAGCAGTATTTTAAAATAAAAGTACGGAATACACTACTTTTGAATTCATTATTGAATTTTCCGCATAACAATGCGATTAATCGCGATTAATCGCAGAAAAATCATGCGATTAATCGCAATTAAAATTTTTAATCGTTGCCCAGCACTAACATATATATATATATATATATATATATATCTCAAAACAAACTGTTTCAGAACTGATAGCTCAGTATCATAGTAACTCTTACCTTTACTCTTGTGTATTCTCTTCTTCTTCTTCTCTTCTTGGGCTTGTACATTTGATATTTCGTTATTATAGCACACATTTAAAAAAGTAGTCATTCTTTGTATTGATGATTCAGCCAAGAGACTTTCATGCCCTCCAAGTCCAGGAAATGCACCATCTGCATTGTCATTGCGGAAAATTATGATGAAATACTTGCAGGCTACAAATAAGAACAGCATTATGTATTTATTTTATTATTTATTATTTGGTTTTTTTTAAGGGACAATTACAGGAAAAACAGTAACAACTGCAGAGGTCTGTCCAATGTACTGTGCATGTGTATATAACCAAGTTTCCACGAGTCCCTTGATATTTAAAGATTGGCAGGTGTTGCGTGTCTTATTTTGTGTCATAAACTGGGTTACCACCAAAGTCCTTACAACCCAGATCAAAGGTCTAGTGTCTAAAAAGGTTTCAATAAAGGCTTTGTGAAGATTCTGTAAATTTATCAGCATCAAAAGCAGCTGTTTCAATACATAAGTTTTGTGTGTGACAAAATAACACAGTAACTGCAGACTTTCTGCTGGATTTTTTCCTCTACAAGAATACTCAACAAGGTGGCAAATTTTTCATCCCTTTATTATTTCTTCTGTAGCTCCATGTTTTTGTGTCAGAGTACAACAAATGGAAACATGAATAAACTTGTTTACAGGCTTTTAACCACTTAACATCCACTAGGTTGCTAGTGACCTGTTTAGGGTTTGAGGTAGAGTTAGCAGTAGGTTTAAAGCTATTCCTTTATAGACAAATGTCCCTTATATGGCGTGCTCAAATGGAAATCTTAGTAGTTCCCAGTAGTTCAAATGCATAAGAAACTTGATACGAAAGGTAACCTCTTCTAGTTTCTGAAACTATGCTTGTTTAGCATGTGGCTTTAATGCAACCTAACTCTAACCCTACCCTTAGGTGGTTTGCTGTTGACCGGGTGAATGTTGAGGACTGTGAGGTTAGAAATATGTTGGATATCAAATTGATGGTTGTTGGGGGAAAAAAAACAGGTAGTTGACCAATCAACAATGTTTAGCACTGAAAGCCCCATGTCAAAAGTACCAGTTCTTTGGAAGAATATTTTCAAGGTCACTTTGGTCTTCTTTGGTCCTTCAGTTCACATCAAACAGAACTTCTGCAAATGGAAAATCATAATGTGCAATCATTTTAGTCCTCTAAGTTGAATGATGTATTTTTGTTTGTTTTTGGGATTGTTTCACAATTCAGTCCAATCACACAAATTAGATCATTCCGATAACCATATTGCTTAGAGGTACAAATAATGGTGCTTCTAAAATCTTTCAGACACACGAATCATTATATTATGCAAATTGAACAATTATATCCTGCCTTTGGTGGCATGTGCATATCAGAACTGACACATTTCTCTTTCTTTCCTTGTAGGCCATGGAACCAAAGGGGTGTTTGAGCTGCTGGCGGGCTGGAGGAGAACAAGGGAAAACCTGCCCTTCAAAGAGCGAGTTGCAGACGCTTTTGCTGACGTGATGGTGTGCTACACTATGACCAGCTCGCTCTACATCATCACCTTTGGCATGGGAGCTAGCCCTTTTACTAACATTGAGTCGGTGAAAATCTTCTGCCAGAGCATGTGTGTGGCCATTCTGGTTAACTACTTCTATGTTTTCTCTTTCTACGGCTCCTGCCTGGTGTTTGCCGGACAGCTTGAGCAGAACCGCTACCACAGTGTTTTCTGCTGTAAAATCCCCTCCGTGGAGTACCTGGACCGCCAGCCCACATGGTTTAAAACCATGATGAGTGACGGCCATGACTTATCCACACACCACGACAGTGTACCATACCAGAATCACTTTATTCAGCATTTCCTGCGAGAGCACTACACAGAATGGATTACCAACACCTATGTCAAACCTTTTGTAGTCATTCTGTATCTCATTTATGCTTCTTTCTCATTCATGGGATGTTTACAAATCAGTGATGGATCGAATATTGTGAACCTGTTGGCGAGTAACTCTCCAAGTGTTTCATATGCTCTGACCCAGCAGAAATACTTTAGTAATTACAGTCCGGTGATTGGATTTTATATTTATGAACCCATTGAGTACTGGAACTCCACAGTGCAGGAGCACTTGAAGACTTTGAGTCACGGTTTCAACAAGATCTCCTGGATGGACAACTTTTTCCACTATCTGCGGGTAGTGAATGTAAGTGCATCAACTAAGAATGACTTCATCACCATCCTTAAAGGTTCCTTCCTGCGCAGCCCAGAGTACCAGCACTTCACAGAGGACATCATATTTTCCAAGAACCGCGAAACTGACGAATACGACATTATTGCCTCAAGGATGTACTTGGTAGCGCGGACCACTGAGAAGAAGCGTGAGGAGGTAGTGGAGCTTTTGGAAAAGCTTCGCCCCTTGATGCTGATCAACAGCATCAAATTCATTGCCTTCAATCCAACATTTGTGTTCATGGACCGGTACAGCTCCTCTGTCATCTCCCCCATTCTGACCTCAGGCTTCAGCGTACTCACCATCCTTATCCTCACTTTCTTCCTGGTCATCAACCCCTTAGGAAACTTTTGGCTCATTCTCACAGTTACATCTGTGGAGCTGGGTGTTTTGGGTTTGATGACGCTCTGGAATGTCGGCATGGACAGCATCTCAATCCTGTGCCTTATTTATACCCTCAACTTCGCCATGGATCACTGTGCACCACACCTGTACACTTTTGTGCTGGCCACCGAGCACACTAGGACGCAGTGCATCAAGTTGGCACTGGAGGAGCACGGGGCTGCCATCCTGCAGAACACATCCTGCTTTGTGATTGGGATCATGCCCCTGGTGTTTGTGCCTTCCAATCTGACCTACACACTGTTCAAGTGCTCCCTCCTCACCGCGGGCTGCACTGTGCTGCACTGCTTTGTCATTTTGCCTGTCTTCCTGACCTTCTTCCCGCCATCCAAAAAGAGACACAAGAAAAAGAAACGGGCCAAGCGGAAAGAGCGGGAGAGGGAGAGGGAGCGGGAAAGAGAAAGGGAAAGAGAAAGGGAGGAGATAGAGTGCATTGAAGTCAGGGAGAATCCGGATCATGTGACAAACGTCTGAATAGTTTGTAAGTATAGCAGTCAATAGTTGTGCTGGATGTTGAGGCACCTCTTGAGGTGCAGGGGAATCTGACATGTCCCCTGAGGAGTGAGAGGTCGTCACTCCTAGCCAATAGCAGCTAAGCTGGCCAGAATCAAGTGCAGCCCTACTGGTCAGTTATCTAGTCCTTCAGTCTGGACAGTGTATCTCATTTGCACAAACTGCAACATGGTCATGGTTCTAAGGCTCTTTTCCAACTTTTTGGTATTTAAAAACAAGTTAGTTACCAGAACACATGCTTGCTCAATCTGTAAGTAAATCCTAAACACACAGTATGTTAGTCCATTTAAATATTAGCAATTCTGTGTTTGTCTCCTGCAGCCCTCTTCTAAAAAAAATGAGGATCATAGCAGTCTGTTAAGCCAAGGACACTCAGACAAGTTGGTAAAAGCAGCTAGAGCGATAAAGAGTGTACAAGAGTGTACAAATTAAAACTGCAAACAACGACTGTGCACACACATTACTCCTCACACCTTGATAAAGGTGAAAAGAAACAAAGCCAAATTGTGTGGAAAGAGAGAAATAGTGGGCTGAAAGCACACCTCATGATTTTCTGTATCATTATAAATAACTGAACAGCTGAACTGGGCAGATGGCATACACTGTGTCCATTATGAAGAATTATCTTGCACATTGCAGTGTGTGATTAGAACTGTCAAGGTTTATATAAGCAGGAGGCAAATATTTCTGCTTTAATTCGGAGGTTGTATCAGGTCTTAGGCAATGGCAGAAGGAACTGCAGTGGGCTGCAGCATATGAAGAGGAAGTGATAAGTGACAGTCGTGCAGCAGTGTTTGAAAAGGCAGTAAGCCTGATTCTTAGAGTATGACTTAACTAAATCCTAAACTGCTTTTGAACCCAAGCAGTAAAACCAAAAGTAAAGAGTGTTTCTGTGGCTTGAAATGTTGAACTTCCTAGCAGAAAATTAAAAAAAAAAAAAATTTTGGTGAGTGTGTGAACGTCCCCAAAAGCTTACTGTCACTGAAATTGGAAGGTTTGAATGTGATTCAGTACAGCAGTGGTGCCAAACAGTGTACAGAAAAGTTTCTTTGAAAAATTTCTATCAAAAACAAGTCTTGGCAAGAATCAACATTTACATGAATCGATCATAAGTCATGAGTTATTTGAGCTTATTTAAAGGATTGCTGGTTGATGTCGTCCAGGTTTGTGATGCAAATTATAGCACAGGCTTTAGATTAAATAGCGAGACGCTATTTGTAAAGTATAGTGTCAGTGTGAAAAGAAGAGAAAAAATCTAAGTAAAACCCAAAACCTCTAGCTTTTGTTCCACAAGTAGGAAAACAGAAATCAGGAAGGCATGTGAGTCATTCAGAGGGAAAGTTAAAGAAGCCCTTAATGAGTGATTCCATCAAGGTACGGAAGGTAGCGGACAACAGTTAGCATGGGAAGTCACAACACTTTGGCTCTCTATTGGGAACACTGTAAAAGTGAGGGTGTAGACCATTACTGCCACCTGCAGGGTTAAAGCTGGTCTTGTCTATGTAGTATCAGTGTATTTTGCCCTAATCCTTCAAATAACATTCCATCAAAAATTTGAGTTGTCCTCTGCAAATACCCTTTTCAAAATTCACTTTTAGAAGTGCAAAATGGCTCCCGTCTCCCCAGAAGGTAAACAGAATTATCTACGTCTGCCAAGGCTCGATAAGAATCTCTGTTGCAGCCCCAAAACAAACACACCCAAGGTCAGCATCCCTGATAGATACCAATCGCGTTCTGACCTCTGGCAGGCAGGTCTTAGCTGGTGGCATGTGATAGAGAGGTCCTATATGTGAGCAGATGTGGCTGATTAAAGGCCAGTCAATACCTTCTTAGGGGACTGGCTGCTCCTTACAGGGCTGTCATTGAGGGGACACTGTTGTTTTGTTTCATTGTGCCACCATCAAGAAAGTGATTCACACAGTGAAACTAATCAGGCGGCTGGGGGGGAGGTAAGAATGTTCATTTGGACCAAATCTCAGTGTGAAATATATGTAGATGGCTGACAAATGAATGACATACATCCATGTGAGGAATCACTTGTTATCAAAAACCCATATTAAAATTACTTCTTGTGTAAATCAGTGAACAAATGATTATGGAATTATGGAAAGGAAACTTCGACCTGTCTTAATTTACCATGAACGCATCATTTAAAATTGTGGTATTTGAAAATTCATGTTGATTTCTGATATTTTAACTTTCATCAACCAGACTCTACTAAGAAATGAGGAGTTTTACGCAAGCTACTTGCTGCAGCTGCTGCAGTGTTATGTAAAAGCCATGGTATGTATGTATAGTAAGAAGGCATGAAATGTTGAAAGAAATGCAAATGAAATGGGAAAGAAATGCAAATCCTAAATAATTTACTTCCCAGACTGGACTGTGTTTGCATGGCACTGTATTGTATGTATGCATGTATTTAATTTTTCTCTATGAAGACTATGTTTTTTTTAGATTATTTTGCTACACTGTAGTGACTTATGTTTGTTGTTTGGATGCATATTCTGTAACACCATGTGCTGCAAAAGAACAAAATGAGTCATATTTGTTTCAAAACAAAAGCCAGAGGATATTTCATGTGTAACATAGCTGTAAATTACTCTTTTCTATATTTTCTAAAAAAAAAAAATATATATATAATATAGTAAGATTTTTAATGACAGAATTTTTTTTTAAAAACTAATAAAAAAAACTAATAAAAAGGGAAAAAAAAGTTGAACACAGTAGGCCAGTAATAAACAGTGGAATGTTACCAGTATACTAGATCGTATTTCTTGCACACTGCAGTGTCTATGTTAATGATTCACGTTTTTATATGGGAAACTGTGGCCACCATTTTATTGTTTACGTGTCTTGACTCCATTATAATCTTTACTTGGCACTCACATTTAAGGAAGTCAAATACTATCCAACAGCCCTTTGTCAGTCTTCTGAACAATCTATCAGGCTTTGTAACAATTACTTTTAACAGAAAACATAGATTAGAAATTTACTGAATATTCTGAATAATGTTGTGATTAACATCTATTATTGTTTGCTATATGACAGGTCAAGCTTAGCAGCAAAAATATAAATATTAAGCTTAACTCTTCTGGAACTTTGTTCCTAAATATTATTAGTGTCCTCTTACTCTATGGAACCTGCCATCACTACCTGAAGAGCTGTTGTTTGTATCCTATCCACATTTAACACTTTTTGGCTTTTTTGTAATGAGTGCCCTCTGTTTCAGCTAAAGTCTGCTCAAAAAGCATACCAAGACATTAATAGAAATCATTCTTCTATGACAACATGTAGAGTCTTTCCAGTGGAATGCTGTAACAGCATGGAATATCTGATACTTAAAGCGTATCTTGAGCGTTAAGTCTTCTTTTGAAGGAGGAAACCCAAGATGAGCCCTGCGTTGTTTTCTTATTGTCAAAAATTCACTGAAAACCCCAAAGCAACAGTCTATGACTTTCTTACCCCGTCTGATTCCCATGTTCAGTGACAACCAAGGCCTCACTTAAGAAAAGGCAAAATAATGACCTTAACATTTTAACATCCACAAGGTCACAGATGACCTGTAAATGTTTAGGGTTGGGATTGGGAAAATTAGATTTTGTATTGCAAAGAAGTCTCATACACTTTGGTGTTCATAGCTTTTCTGCTTCTAAAAATTTGCTTATTAAGTATGTGGCAAAGAAAAAAAAAAAAAAACCCAACCCCAGCCCTAACCCTACATGGGTTACTGGCAGACCACTTAGGGTTAGGTTGCATTTTACTTGATGTTACCATTCAAATAAAGTCTCTTATATGCATTTTGGCCTTGCACTTATTCTGGTATAAGATCTCCATTTGCCCAAATAGGTGGACATTCCATTTAAGAGGTAGATGTGAATCTAGGAAAAATCTTAATAGTAAATAGGTTGTCAGCAGCTTGGTGGATGTAGAAGGTTAACCTTCTGTGGTCTAAGTCATCATCAGTGATGACTTTAACACTATGCTATCAGAATATGTCATTTTTGTTCTTTTAAAAAAATGTCCTCCCAATTTTGGCAATCAAGGGACAAAAAAACAAAACCAAAACCCAATAATAATAATTCTCACTGATTCACACCAAAAATATTTACAATTTTTCCAAAAAAGTGATTTTTCCTTGTCCCCTAACTCCCAGGGCTAGGGGACAAGCCGATGATGACTTGAACCTCAAAGGGTTATTGCGTGGCTCACTCATGTTTTTAATAGTTTCTGGAAATCGGTGGAGCGCAGTGGCCCAGAGGAAATAAATGAATTAGAGCTCGGATACAGTATGTGAATTACTTATTGTAATTTGGTTTTCATTGGGTTTGTTGACAAAAGATTTGCTAGCCTTACTCTTTATAAACAAACTCACACAGGATATGCTCTTGAAGGTAATGCACACTCTGCTCTGAGAGCTTATATGTGTTTGATCATATTTTGATCTGGGTTCATTTTAGTGATTTGGTTCACTTTTATTCTTTGCCATTATTTAAAAACAGGAGTGTTGCGCATTTTCTAATCTTCACATCAGTGTCACTGGATCTTTGCTATAAGCTTCTGTTTGGTGTATTTTTGTCCATGTTGTCATTTAGGTGATAGTGTGACATTACAGCAAAATATCAAAATGACAGATTGACTTCAAATAATTTATGTTAGATGAGTACAATGCATTAAGGAAGTCAAAAAGGAAAAAGAAAAAATGTGACAAAAACCTTTGATTATTTTAAGAGTCAACATTTAGGCAGGTAGATGAGTGTACTATAAGTCTCATGGAATCCTTTGACCATGCACCAGCACATTTTCAGTTTCTATAACCAGGGACAGCACAATATTTCCAAAATACAGGGCAATAAAATTATGCAATCACCACTTTGCTTTCTGAATAATCTACATGGCAAATCTGTTTCAACCACAGCCTCAGAGGAAAAATTGCTATTTTATTGTAAGTCATCGATCTTTTATGTCAAGTAACTAAGTCACAAAAATAGGGTCTTGTTGCCCCCATTCATCAAACCTGGTATTTAATAGCTTCGCATTTTATGTTAAATTTCAACATTGTGCACAAACTCAAATGAAAGTGTAGTTATTTTAGTAAATCAGGGCCCCTTAAGTTTCTTTTTGTGAAGTATCTATCTATCTATCTATCTATCTATCTAATGTGTCAATGTACGTCAGTACCTGTAGGTTTGTGTTGCTATCAGAAAGCTATTTTTTGCTACTCCCAAAAAGTTGAATCTGTTCATCTGAACAGATTCAACTTTTTGGGATTCTTTTACCTGGATTATTGAGCATGCATCAAGAGATTTTTTGCTACTGTTTACCTGTTCATGCCCATACAGTGCTGTCTAGCTGAGGGTGTATACTTGCTTGAAATATCTAGAACAAGGACCATACTGAGTAGAATAATGTGTAACAAGTACACTCGGCTGATTGTTAGAAATATAAATGTGTATACAAAGGATTCTGGTTAGTTTTTACCAAAGTCTGAGCCTTATATACTGTGTCTTAAAAGATGATACCACTCAATTTAAGAAGGCACATATTCTTTCAGATTGATGTGGACTGTGCAATCAGGATGTTAGCAAAATCAGCTCTCCCTCAAATCACAGACTGTTTTAGATTTTTTATTTTAATTCTGTGCAGCTACATCATTTAAAACTCCTGTGTAAAACTGGTAATAAAAGAATTGCTAAAACAAAATTCTATAAGTAACCAGGTGAAATTAAAGTTAAAGTACCTTATAAAAAAATTTTCAAGTCAGTAAACTGACTCAGTAATTTCAGTTATACAGCAAGCTCTTATGTTAGCAAACCATAGCTAGACTCATTTGTAAGAGGAAGAATGTATTATTTGGATTTAAAAAGTCACATAGTCTTTAGCAAAGTGAGGTCTATGTCATCATCATCAGAATATGTAACTTTTATTTTTGTTAATTGTTCTCCCAAGTTTTGGCAATAAGGGTACACAAAATGATAATAATCATTAAAACTGACATCAAAAACATTATTTTCTAAAAAAAAAATAATCTTTTTCCTGTCTCCAAAATATAGGGTTTAGGCTTAAGGTTTGAAACTAGAGTTGGAGTCATCACTAATGATGACTTCATAAGGTTAAAGGAGTTTTTTGGGAGCATGCCTTAAATTTAATAACCTTAAAACATA
Source organism: Heterochromis multidens (assembly GCA_015108495.1). Classification (NCBI taxonomy): domain Eukaryota; kingdom Metazoa; phylum Chordata; class Actinopteri; order Cichliformes; family Cichlidae; genus Heterochromis; species Heterochromis multidens. The sequence continues at coordinate 9,893 of VUQS01037153.1, forward strand.
CTGTAAATTTGTCTGAAACATTACTTCTTGGAAGATAAAAGTAGTTACTAAGACATTCTGTATCAGCAAGAATCACTTGTCACTTTAGCTAGGGTGCTCAAAATTATATAAATGTGGGGCAATATTGAATTTTGAATGTTAAAATAGCATAAGTAGAGAAGACTGATTGTCAGTGTAATGGCTTACAATGCCAAATATACTGTAAGATATGCTTTAAAATTATGTCAACGCTACATTAGCTATGACAAACTATTCCTAATACCAAACCATGAAAGGCCAGACTGGAAAAACTCATGACTGCATTCAATGATGCATTTACCTGATTTTGTCTATTTTGATGTTGCATTTATAATAAGGAAGAATAGCCTCTTTCTGTCAATCAAAATTCTTGTTTTAGATGTCAGCTAATAAGCTAATATGAGGGTTAGTGGCACCTTCAAGCATAGTTAATACTAGCTTTGTGTGGATTATGCAAACTTTTTGTGAAGAAAGTCACCATTTGGAAGCAAAAATATTCTTACAACTATTTTATCTTAAGGTAATGAGATGTATTCTACAATGTTTCTTAAACTGGGTGGTATTCTTTTTTAAGTGTTATAAGCGCCTGTTAGCTTTGTAAATCTGTGCTCTTTACATAAGCAGTGGCATTGCCTTACATATATTTTCCAATATTTAACTGCAGATGTTGATATCTTTAATGTGGAGTATTTTTCTTATTGTGGCTGCATTTCGTACATCTTCAGAACCAGGTGCAGTAATGATACACTGTGATGAGATGACAATGCTGTCAAGTGTTTTAGGCTGCTTGGGTGTTTTTTGGTGAGTGAAAGTGTATCAAGTTTGACCTTGAATTTAGGATTTTAAAGTTCTGTTCGTTCTTATTGGCCTTTAATTCACCCAATATACAACAATCACTCTCAGTGAAATTGTATGAAAGTGATAGAAGAACATGTTTGTGCCAATAAATGATGTAAGAATGGATTACAATCCCCTTGTTACCACCTTAAGTCACTGTTAAACATCATCTATTTTATGTAAATGCTAATGTCGCCTAGATATTAGATCAGTGTACAGCTCTGCATGACTTTATATTGTAGACTAAACACATGCACATTTTTGGTGTATTCCTTAAACAAGACCACAAAATTGCAAGCTCTAGCTTTGTGTTGCTTGTCTTTCTGGTTGTCTTCCTAGGTGTTGGCAGAGTTTTAATTCTGTTTTGCTAATTTATGCCTCTTACCAAGCAGCAGGAAGATTTAACTTAACTTGACTGCAGTGACAGAGAGAGAAATCAAGGGAGAAAAAGAGTAAAAGGAGGGATGAGGAAAATGTTTGAAGGAGGAAGAGGTAGAGAAAAAAAGGACGCAGGCAAAACAGGAGGTAAGCTCTTATTTGAATTTGAGAAGATTTGAGCAGCAGGGATGATAGGAAGTTTTCCGGTGAAGGGAGATGTTGTATGAATCCAGATTGATTGCAGCACTCCGAGAAATGTTCCTTTTGAGTCCTTTGCTAGTGTAATGAGTCTTACCGGCTTAGTTTACTTATAGCGCATCAAGAGTTCCTGCCTGTGGTGATAAATGCAGATTTTGTTTGCTTCAGAGGAAACTGATTCTATCTTGCAAACACAGATCTTCATAAGTTCTCTTTCCTGAGAAGAAATTTGTATTACAATTATGTCAAATTTGGGAGCATTTTGAAAGATTGCTTCAGCACAGTGTGTCAAAATAGTCACGTAAGTGCTAATACATTCAGTTCAAAAGAGAAAAGTTCTGTTGGGACTAGGCACACAATGTGATAGTGACTTAAGTTTCAGTACTTGCAACCAAAGATTTGAGGGTTTAAATCCACATGGGATTACATTCAATAATGTATTTATTTTGCTTTAGAATTAAGTTTGGTTTTCACCTCAAGTGGCATGGTGGTGAAGCAAGAAGGTTCTCAATTCGAACCTGCTGGTGAGCCAGGGTCTTTTTGTGGAGCGTTTTCATGTTCTCAGTGTTTTGTGCAGGCCCTCGGTTTCTTTGTACTGCCCACAAATATTTATTTTAGATTAATTAGTGATTCTTAATTCAGTGGTTTTCTGTTAGCCCTGTGATAGACTGCGTGTACCCAGCCACTTGCCCAGTGTCAGCAAGGGTAAGCTCCAGCCCACTCTTGGTTAGGTTTAGGCAGAGACAGTAATGAAAAAAAAAAACATGATTCAGATACAAAACAGACTTCAAACTGAAATACATTAGATTCAAGTGCTGCTTCCATAAAACCTCCCTAGCTGGTTGCGGCAGATGGCTGCCCCTCCTGAGCCTGGTTCTGCCGGAGGTTTCTTCCTGTTAAAAGGGAGTTTTTCCTTCTCACTGTCGCCAAGTGCTTGTTCATAGGGGATCGTCTGGTTGTTGGGGTTTTCTCTGTATTATTGCAGGGTCTTTACCTTACAGTATAAAGCGCCTTGAGGCAACTGTTGTTGTGATTTGGCGCTATATAAATAAAATTGAATTGAATTGAATTGAATAAAAATGTCCAAAAAACAGAATTAAAATATACATAATACAAACTGCAAAATTAAGAACTCCTAGGAACTATCTTTTTATCTAGCAATTTGAAACACCACTTTGGTCCAAACAGAAATACCTTAAATATCCTTTTCAAACAGTCTAGTTCCCTGGAGGATGTACCCTACTCACCTTAGTGATCCTCTAGCACCAGTTATCAAAGGATCAGGCCAGCAGGTCTTTACTCATTAAGTGAAATTCTTTCGTTCTGCCAATTGGATTGGTCACATCTCTTGTTTCCAGTAAAAGTATCTTAATGAGTTTGGTGATCCCCAAATTTTTCAGTTTATAGGTGTATTATTAATCTCTCAAACTCCATGCTAGATGGTTAGATAGCTTTAGATATTCAGACATTATCACTGTTTGCATGCTGTCATGCTCATTATTAGCAGAAACACCATTTTCTTGCTGCCTCATGAATCTAGTGGCAGAATTTTCTTGTTTATTGTGCTATGTGGTCCAAAAAAGTAACTGCTACAAGGACACCCTGAGGCCAGTGGAGCCCCTGAGGGTGTGGGGCCCCAGGGAATCCTTGATTATGCAGTTCATGAGCATCTTTTAGTAGGTTGAATGCTAATTGGTTAACATTGTGAGGTCTAAGTCATCATCAGTGGTAACCCTAACCCTAAGCTACCAGAATATATATATTTCCTTTTGTTTAATATTCTCCACAGTCTTGGAAATCAGAAGACAAAGAAAGTAACCATTCTGACTGACATGCATCAAAAAGTATTTACATTAAGTTCTTGTGGCTTTCACCAAAACAATTGGTTAGAGTTAGGGTTGTCACCAATGATGACTTAGACCTCAGAGGGTTACTGTACAAATTCTACCAAAAATAGTTTGGATCTTTGTTTGAAAAGCTCTCCCAAACCATAGATAACATTAAGCAACTGTTAAAAGGGAGCAGAATACTGCTCACTGACCTTGACCTATTAAACTGCTGGAGTGCCCTTTTAAGGCTAATTAAATGACTTTTTTGCATTAGGATGTGAGGCTTCAGCAGGGGCGAAGGGGTGTTTCTTTCCATTCCACTTTTTTTCATAATGTGATTATTTTTCTAAATGTCTATGTTATACACAGGCTGAAGAGAAAGTCTAGGCCTTATATCAAATGGCACTGGAAGTTTTACTGTATACAGCAACATCACAGTAGCTTTTTGTAATCCCCTCCCATTTTACTTCCTGAGCTGACAGAGACTGGCAGCAGGAGTGGCTGCTGTCGTGTTGTGCTCCATTGCAGCGTTATTGCGCCAAGCTGCCTTGGCTGGGGTTATTTTTGGCTCGCACCTTGTCTTAATCCTGTCGTGATTCTCCTATGGATTATTCATGCTTCCTCTCCCCTCTCATCCTCTCCCCTCCACACCTTCTCCTGCTTCCACTTTCACCCCACCTCCACTATTTCTCACCTCCTCTCTCCCTCTGCCTTTTACACTTTCCCACCCTCTCCTCCTGAGCGCCTTCTTTTAACACCACCACCACCAGTCTTCCCCTGCATATATCTGTGTCATCATTAAAACGTCTTCAAACGTGCGCTCCCATGCTGCCAACCAGTCACATCTATAATTTATTGATTCATTAGGTTCTATACATGCAGTTGTCCCTATACACTCCAAATATACAAAAAAATAAATTACTTTATCAGTAATCCTGTTAACACCACTATTTACTTTATAATGTGTCCCACTGCTCTCTCAGAGTCCCCTCCTTTTTATTCACAAGAACTTCAGAAAGTAATGGAATTTAAACATATATGAATATATATTTCACCAGAGACAGAAAGTCCACTCGAGTGAGTGACTGCACTGTGAAATGAATGAGTGTTTTTGGTTTGTTTTGGGGTTTTCTGCAGTTTGTGACTATCACTGTGCAAAGGTGTAAACAATGTATAGACTGATGAAAGTGTTTCTCTTGTAGGAAAAAGAGGATATGGTTTGTTTTTTTTATCCAGGGCTGTGTTCACCTGTAACAGAATGAATGCTCCTTGAACATACTGTTGTGTTACCCAAGCATTAGTGCCTATGGCAGTAGACAGTCTTTTTAATACACCGGGCATTTATACACACAGGGTAACGCTCCTGACACACCCACCAACAGTGTGTTTCAAAGCCTGTTATTCACTGTTTAAACCCTCTGAGGTCTAATTCATCATCTCTGATGACTATAACCCTATGTTTTATAGAAAAGCAAAGAGGGAAAAAATGTGAATAGTTTTTGACACCTGTCAGAGTGATTAATTTTTTCGCCCCTTGCCTGCCAAGTTTTGGTAGAACAATTAAAAACAATGTCAGCTAAAATTTCGTTTTCAGTTTCTATGACCAACCACCAGACTTGGTGGACTTCAGATCTGAAAAAGGTGCACAGTGTTTTGCTATGGTACTTGGTTGAACCACATGTCTTTGAAATACTGTGCACCAAGTTTGCAATGGGCTTCGAAGTACATTTCTTTTTTGTTTGGTGTTATCCTATCAGTAGCAACGTGTATATACACACTATGGTATTATAGTGGACCTATTATGCTCCGTTCTAGCTCTATGTTTTTTTTCTTGAACTCTTCTAGAATAGCTTTGCATGATTCACAGTTCAAAATAATTATCTATTTTATACTATAACTCTGTTCCTCAGTTCATCCTCTGTCTGAAACATGGTATTTTAGCTCCCCTCCTCCTCCATTTAAGCTAACTTTATTCTGATTGGAATTTTGAACAACATGTACATGGGGCTTCTGTGCTCATGCCTCAGATGACCATATAAGGATATCCTCTCTTTTTGACATCACACAGAGCCAAGTTAAAAAACTCTCTGGAAGTAAGCATTTAGATAAGTCTGAAGTCTGGGTTTTTGGCTCACATTGAGCATGTCTAATATAGTATATAATAGACAGAAAATAAGGATAAAGCATAATAGGTCCACTTTAAAAAGGCAGTGCACATAATGAATCAGGCACCATAGGCAAAGTGCTTGGATAAAATAACTGGAAGTTCTGTTTCTGTTTAAAACATATTTTGCTAGGTTAGTCATTAGCATGAAGCAGGGACTTACAAAAAACACCTGAAAACACCTGCTTTCAAAAATTGGTTGGCTTAGTGTAGATAGAATGGTTGCTGGAGTGGCTGGCAGGTTTGGAGGTCTGCTATACTGCAGAGTTTAGAGCTGCATCAATATTGTCACACAGGATATTGTCCAGATTACATGCAACATTAGATCATTTCAAAATTAATTTAAAATCTTGCCTAGGACTTGAAATTTAGAAAGGAGTCTCAGTAACCTTGGCACCAATGTTTTGACATGTATTGAGCCTCTGACAGAAGTAAATCTTCTTCAAACACACATTACCCAGTGAGGATTAAAGTATGTACATTATATCAGCTTGTGTATTTTCTGTGACTTGTGTGACTTAAATGCAGCTTTCCTCTCATGATGTCATGTAAAATAACAAAAACCTTCCCAGCAGCAGAAAAAGGAACAAGTAGTCTTCCATAAATGCAGACATCTGGGTGATATACTGTCAACAAAATTGTAGTTAGCCATCTCAGCTATAACTAAAAAAAGAAAGAAAAACTTTTTGGATTTTTTTTTTCTTTATGGGTATGTCAAAATGATATTACCTGGGCCAAAATATTATCCTGAATCCTTTTCCAAAAGGCTTTCACACTAATTGATTGAGCTCACATAGCACATTGCAGCCCAGCTCTGGCACTGACAGCCAATTTTAAAATGCTCTGGACATGAATAGAAGATTTTTGGATAGAATTTGAGCCCAGGCTTGCATATTGTACACACGTCAATTGTAGCTGAGGAGCTGAACAACACTGATCAGACCAGCCAAAACTATAAGAGGACAATGTACGGGAATGTCTCAGTTTCAATTTATTAGAAGACATATGCTTTTGAATGCTCTGAATATTTTAAATGTGAACTCCTTTTCTACTGCCTGCTATGTTGAAGCTATAAATAGTATGCATATGATGAACTTTTTTTACTTGACAGAAAAGAAAAGATTTTCATTAAAAGAGCTTTTGTCTATGAAACACCAGAGTGGCTTGTGTCATTTTTGTTGTCTGTTTTATTTGTAAAATCAACCTCAGAAGACAATGTCATGGGCATTTTAATGGTTATAATGCACTGCACACACACACACACACACA